>PVIC010054567.1:0-11494 GCA_004025085.1 Thryonomys swinderianus | reverse complement strand
TTCACTGCTGAATTCTACAAAACTTTTAAAGAAGAGTTAATACCAGTACTTCTCAATCTCTTTAATGAAATCAAAAGGGAAGTAGTACTCCCCAAATCATTCCTTGAAGCAACCATCACCTTGATTCCAAAGGCAGGGAAAGATCCCACCAAAAAAGAAAACTACAGGCCAATCTCTCTAATGAACATTGACACAAAAATCCTCAATAAAATATTGGCAAACAGAATACAGGGAGTTATCAAGAAAATCATACACCCCGATCAAGTTGGATTATCCCAGGGATGCAAGGATGCTTCAACATACGTAAATCAATAAATGTAATTGATGGACTTTATCTCAATTTAATACAAGCTATTTATGAGAAACCAACAACCAGCATCATACTCAATGGGCAAAAACTGAAACCTTTTACACTAAGGTCAGGAATGAAACAAGGATGCCCATTGTCACCACTCTTGTTCAATATAGTGCTGGAAACATTAGCCATAGCAATCAGGCAGGACAAAGATATAAAAGAAATAAAGATAGGAAAGAAAGAAGTTAAACTGTCATTATTTGTTGATGATATGATACTCTATGAACAGACACTTCTCAGAGGCAGAAGTTAAAGCAGCCAAGAAGCATATGAAGTAATGTTCAACGTCACTGGTCATTCGAGAGATGCAAATGAAAACAACACTGAGATTTCATCTCACTCCACAAAGGTTGGCCACTATTACAAAATCAACCAAAAATAAATGCTGATGTGGCTGTGGGGAGAAAGGAACTCTTCTTCACTTTTGGTGGGATTGCAGACTTATTCAACCATTGTGGAAATCTGTGTGGAGATTTCTCAGAAAACTAGGACTAGGGGTCCCATTTTACCCTGCTAAACCCCTGCTAGGAATATACCCAAATGAATTTTAAAAATCATATTGGAAAGACAGATGTACACCCTTGTTCATAGCAGCTCAGTTCATGATAGCTTAATTTTGGAAAAACCCAAATGCCCATCAACTGGAGAGTGGATAATGAAGGTTTTTTTTTTTATAACATGGAGTATTATTCTGCCATAGAGAATGAGAAAATTGATTCATTCAGGTGCAAATGGATACACCTGGAGGACACCCTAATAAGTGAAATAAATAGTTCATAGATAGGCTAATACCAGATCTTCCCTTTGATATGAGCACCTATAGATGCAAATGAGCTCTAGAAAGTATGGCAGTTTTTGTAAAATGGGAAATTTCCATAGGAAATTTGGTGTCAAATGTAATGAGGGGAAGGAATAAAAATGATTCTGAAAGAAAATAAAAGAGCATGTATATAGGGGGTGGGGAGGTGTGGGTGGGTAGAGACATGGGTAAAAATGTGAATTAACTTGTGTCATATACTGCTACAAATTCCCCAATATTATATGTGATTGTGACATGTATATAAATTGTACCAATAAAGAATTCAATTAAAAGAATAGCAGGACAGAGCATCCATAAAGAGAGGAAGACAGGTTGCTTAGCTAGAGGTGTCATGCTAGTGAGAGTAACTCCAAAACTTTCTTGTGAATCAGGAACCCATGTTAGTTATCTAGATTTTAATTTTGCTTTCTTTTTACAGTACAAGGCTATCTTTTATCCAAGCAGAGATGAATTTACACTGGCCTCAATAGTGTCCTCTTATGCTAAGTGCTTGCACATGTTTCTTTCAGCCTGTTATGGGCCATATTTGGCGGGCCCTATAAAGATGGAAGAGAGGTTAGAAAAGAACAGAATGAACCAGGAAGAGATAAAAATAGCACTGTTCTTATGGGACACTGAAATGATACTCTCCTTTGATGCCCAGAAAACAAACAAACAAACAAACAAACACTTTCTCTATAGGAAAATGACAAAGAGCCATTGCTGAGAAATTGAGCTAAACCAGCCTTGCATTGTGCGCAGTCCTTCTCAGCCTCTGATACTTGCATGAGCCCAGGGAACAAATGGAGGACTCCTGCATAGGCTGCTCACACCCCTTGCAGGACTCAGTCCCAGTCAGGACACAGCATGGTTATAAAGCCCCGCTAGGCTCCTGAGGCTTCTGTTGCTCTGGATCCCAGATAAACTGGTGTAAAAAGTCTTTTTTGGCCTTTCAGAAAACTCCTCTTTAATCATAAGTAAATGTCATTTCCCTAGCTAAGAGCCCCATGTGGCAGCCATATGGCCAAGTCTCCATCCTCCAATTCTGCTTCCCAGAGAGACATAGTCACCATCACTTTCCAGGCCAGTCAAAAACTAGTAATGGAGTCGGGCATGGTGGCTCACGCCTGTAATTCCAGCACTTGGGAGGCGGAGACAGGAGGATTGCTGAGTTCAAGGCTTGCCTGCGCTACAGAGTGAGCTCAGGGCCAGCCTGAACTACAAAGCGAGACCCTGTCTCAAAAATCAAGCAAACAAATAACAACAGCTAGTAAGAGATTACTGTGGTATCATCGGATCTGAGGAAAAGCCCCCAAAGTCCTGGTCTCTTTTTTATCCCTTTGCAATCTGAGATTCAGCGGCAGTGGATCTGGGAGATTTCACTTTCCCCACCGGTAGCATAGAGCCTGAAGATCCTGCAGCTTCTTACTGATGACAACATTAATTTCCTTCTCCAAGTGATACAAGCCATAACATAAACCAGCAAAGCAGAGGTGTGGGGCCAACTTCTTCCCACTGCTCTTCCTGGTGCCTGAACCTGCTACAGACATTTTTCACATGTAGCCAAGCTTTGAAGATCACTGAAAGGTCTTGGTACAAGTAGGCAGAGAGGCTCCTTGGCACCATAATTCTTTGCTCTTCCTCTTATTTCAATCACAACCAAGGCTCTTGTTCCTGACACATCTGGGTTGCAGCATTAGTAACAATAATAATAATCCCCACTTTAACTATCTATTATGGCCTCTGTTACATAGTGTGGAGGCCATAATAAATAGTTAAAGTGGGGATTATTATTGTTGTTGTTGTTATTTTGCAATATCAGCGATTGAACTCAGGACCTTGTGCTTGCCAGCCAGGTGTCCGCACACTGAGCTACATTAACACAATGAATTCAAAGATGAACTCAAGCAATGAAATGGTATAGAAGATATGGTAATCTGGAAAGATGATTCTAGAATTGATTCTCTGGTGCTTGCCCAGTGCTACTCTTCCCTGAGGCATAGGTCCCACATCCTGTGGTTCTCCAACTTGTCCATGAAGCCTAGGGCTGGGATTCGGATGCAACATGCTTCAGGGTCTTGCCCACTGATCTCTCTAGTCCTACCCTCTCTGTCTCCAGCTGCATTGGATATCCAGCCCTTTTCTGTCTTACATCTTGTAGAAAGGTTCATAATTGAACAATACTTCTGGAAACCATAGAAGAGAAAGAGATTCTGGGAAATGTGCTTCTCTAACTGAAGTGATGATGGAGACCTGATGACAGATAGCCCAGGATGCTCCTGGTGATGGAACTCTGAGAATACTGTTAGAGATGGACTCAAAATATGTGTTCACTTTCTTTCCAGTATTAGCAAGTCTAGAATCATAGCACCAAAACTCAGATAATAAAACAAATGAAGAAATACATATACATAAGTAATAAACTATTACCAAAAAATTCACTTGTTCAAAAATCAACAAATTTGATAAACCCTTCTTCTGACTTAATATGCAAATCTTATTGTTCAAAATTTGTCTGGAAGGCAGCAGCAGCATCCACTTTATAGGTAGCTCTTAGCAATACAAAGCAATCATCTGTGTTGCAAAGCTTTAAACGAAAATTGCTTTTCAACCAGACAGCACAGGATCTACACATACAAAGTTAGATATCTCTGCTAAATAAGAAGTTTAGGCAAGTGATCATAATAGTCATAATCTCTAAAGTTCTCAGGAAATCAATCTTAGAAAATTAATTCTCTTCCAGAAGTTCAAGAAAATTTCAAAATGTCCTCCAAATGTAAATGAGAATGGTGCAACTTATAGGCACTTACATACTGTAGATAATTTAGCTACCTCATTCATGCCTTCACCAAATGTCCCATTAACAGTGAGAGAGAAGATTAATATGGGGGCAGCATTGAGTCTTTGAGTATGAGAATCATCCATACCCTCTCTGAGGCCTGATTGCCATGGAGTCTGAAAAAGTTCAAGAGCCACAAAGCCCAAGAGTGTTTTAATGGAACAGCTTCTACCCAGAGTGAAGAGGTACTTTTAGCCCTGTCTTTGCTTCTACATGGGCACGGGGGCAGCATTTACTTTAAGTGAATGACAAGACCAGAAAAATCAGTTATCATAAAAAATGTTTGCACACAGTCCAAAAAGTCTCATGGTAACTTAGAAAGATACAAATTAACTGTAATCATTCTGAGCAGAAGACTGGCACAGTGGAAGTGTGCTGGGCCAATGACCAGAAGTTCATGGATCAAAAACCTTCTCTGCTGTCATGTTTTGAGGTTGGGGATTTAACTCAGTGGTGTTTTTCCATCCTGGCAAACACAAGGTGCTGAGTTTGATTCCCACTACCAAAAAATAAAAATGTATACATTCATCCCTTGCCAAAAATACTCTCCACATGAGGATAAATAGTTAAAATGGGAGGCAAAGAAGGATCCTGTTTGATTCAGAATCTACCCACCCCCTTCCTGATTCTGTAGAGCTCAGACTCTGCCCAGTTCCAAGGATGAGTAACCCATGCCCATTTTCTCAGATTCTTCTCACCATATGGGAGAGGGCATCTTTGGCTTTGTTCTTCCTTCCTCACCCATAACAGAGGCAGAGCAAATCTTTAAGCAAATCACAAGCAAAGCAAAGTTTCCTGGTGGAGTGCTTTTGAGCTTGGACATTGTTGTAGACCCGGGAAACCAAGTGCTTTGTGACCCTCTGAAGTGTGCAGTGAGAGATTAAAAATGAGAAAAGAAAAAAGCAGGTGTAGACTATTGATGATGCCATGTAAAAATACAGAGAAAGAAGTGATCCTTCCTGGTTTAATAGACTGAGTATATCATGCTCATTTAGGGTAGGAATTTATTTTATGTTGGATTTTGTACAATGTTTTTCTACATCTACTGAGACGGTCATGTAGTTTTCAATCTTTCATTTGGTTAATGTGGTATATTACCATAGAGGATCTTTGGGATCTCAGAGAAAAAGTAATAGAGAAATAATAAAACATCAATGTGAGAATATGAGCCTGTATCCAAAAGATAAAACAAACTTGATTATCCAAACTGGTTTCTATTTTAAGTGAGAAAGTTTTCTTCAAGTTTAGAATTCTTCTCAGGCAAAGAAACCATCATTTATAGAATATAGAAAATACACTGAGAAAGAGTACCTGTGAGGTCCTGATTTAATAAATAAATATTAAATTTTAAAACAGTGTATGACAAACAAATACATCAGTTTAGGAATTGTCTTTTAATAATTAGGTCCTTTTTCTCAGCATGTGCAATGATCATTGTTGAGGGGCCTAGAAAAAGAAATACATCTGCAAGGCTGAGTCTTGGTGAGCAGGTGTCTGTCTTTTGTTTAGACCTAGAGCATTGTGGAAGGAAGCACCTCATACTTCTGGTAACAGTCTGTAGAATCATCAGCCTCCATGAGCATAATGAGTTGGGAATCTATCTCAGACTCATTGCCATGCACCACAGAGGATGGTGTGCATGCTCCACAGACCATGACTGTGAGAGAATGACCTTGGTTATATTGCTATAATGCATGGAATTGAAAAGCCAAATGATCTACTGATTCTCTAATTGGCCCTGCAGGAGATGGTGACCCTCTCTCCTGGAGACACAGTGAAGGAGGTTGGAGATTGGGTCTGCACAATGTCCCTAGTAGAGCCTGGAATGATACACATAGACATATATACACACTCTCACACACACACATGCACACACACATAATTGTCTATAACAAATTAAGACTATCCCATTGCATTTAGGACAATTGTATTTGTGACAACTGTCACTACAGTCGTAAGCATCACTGAGTAATCAGAACAAAAAAACAGACTTGGAAACCTGAAATCTACAATAATATTTTTCTTACAGTGACCAAGAACACAGATGCACAAAAAATAATAACAGTCACGATGAGTGCTACTTGCCACACTCTCAACTACCTGGAAAAAAGAGCAACAGAAACCACAATAAGGGAGCCCCAGGGCCTATCTCTGAGAGTCGCACTACACCCTACTGCTCAGTAGCTCTGGAAAACTTCCTTTAAAGATGCTTTGAACAGCCTGTGCCGTTGCACAATGAGCAAACATGTCAGTCAGCTTTGCAAAACTTGACTGGTGCTCAAAAGGAACATCTGCCCTTGTGTGACCCAGAGGGATTTGAGGTTTGCCAAAAGTTTCCAAGAGTAAGTCAAGTATTTTTGGAGGGAGATTTTCCATGTTCCACTGTACCCTCTCCTCTTTATCTGTCTGAGTTGCTATGTGGGGGAGGATGCTGTAGCTGCCTTATTTTAAGTATCTAACTATCTTGGGAATCAGCTTGATCATTTTACCTTGAATTCATACAATCTCAAATAATCAGATATCTCAGCCTGTGATGACCTTCAGAGAGGCAAATCTGCAGTTTTATTACAGAATAAAATGCAGGGGCTTTGTTCAGATGAGGACAAGAAGTTTGTTCCGATGAGAAAACTGTCTTTCAGTCAAATCTTTAAATGTCAGGAAGAGATGGAAGTGGTGGAAGAGGTACGCATGGAACGTAGATGAAAGCGGGGAGCCCTCACTAATCAATGCGCAGCCTTCAGTGTAGATCAGTGTATCTGACAACCTCAGTCCCCAAACCAGTGTGTGTCCATTTCTTACCCTCAGAGGCATCACAGTTATTCCAGCACGGCCTCTTCAGAGTGGGAATCACTTAGTCCCCACATTCATTTTTTTCTTGTCCTTGTGGGCTACAGGTGAGGAATCCCATGTTCTAATATTGAAGCGTGAATACCGAGGGGGTCTTTGAACAGACCACCGAGCATCCTAGAGAAGGAGAAAAATCTTTACTGCCAGCAGCTTCCCGGGTTTCAAATAGCCTTGAAAGGATTGAACAGAAATTTGCACTCAATTTAAAACCTTTATGTTTCTACGGGAGGTTGAAACAAAAACTGTAGTCCCTGGAGAAATAGTCATTAATCTAAACATAATTACATAAGCAAAGGGGCAATAAAAGGGGGAGCAGGAGGTTTGGCAAAGCTTTCAGAGATCACCTTGATCTAGTGAGTTTAAATTACAGCAGTGACTATAGTTACAATATATCATTCTCAGCAAGCATAGTTATGCCGTTAACTCATAGTTGCCCCTTTGGAGTCAGATTTTACCCTCAGTATAATGGGAAAGAATCTCCCCAAAACACTCACATTGGCTATTTACTAAAGTTAAACTGACTTTAGACTATGAAATGAATAAAATGATTACAATTTAGAACCATTCTCTGAGGATAACAATACAAGGAACGGATGAAAATAAAACTTGGGAAACTGTTCTACCTAACATCTTCTTGTTTAAATATTTGTATGACTAAACCACTAGAGTGCAGGATAATTGCCTTCTATTAGATGAAAAAAGGATAAATGGCATGTGGATATATAGTCTCAATATTTTAAAATTCAAATTCATCTTACTTTTACTTAATGAACAAAAGTTTTGGAAAGACCTGGAAACAGACAGTCACCATCAAGTCTGACACACCAAGAGACACAGGGATTATTAAGATTGAAGTCAACAGTGTCAGGTTTGACCCTAGAATTACTGCCAACTGGTTTTCAGTTCATTAGTTGGAAATAAGTGAGCAGCTGCCAGGGGAGGTTGCTGGGCACAAGGTCAGACAAACTAACACTGTCTTCAAGTGTGGGGAGCCTGGTGAAGTTTTACTTTACTGCTCTGGCTCTGGGAAACTCAGTTCCCTGCAAGGTCACAATGTACAAATAAATACCAGGTCAGCCATTGGTGACCCTTCATATCACTTGCTTAAAATCACTAACAGGAGAAGTGAAACTCATACATCTCAGTCAGTGTACAGCTATTAAACAAACTGGTATTAGACCCTGATTCTATGTACGGCCCCAGTTGAGTGAGGCTTGAGGCAGCACTGCTTTCTTTACAGAAGTGATATGACCTGGATCCTGTCTGTCTTCAATGGTCAATGCAATATAGTCATGTTCCCTAAGGCAGGAGTTTAGGAGTCTTTTAAATGTGGAACCTAATGGGAGATCAATATGTCATTAAAGGTGGGTGCTAGAGGGGGCAGTGTTGTTCTGGTTCCTCCCTCTCTTTTGGTCTACTGCTCATGAAGAAAATGGTTTTGCACTGCTCCATGCTCCTGACATGATGAGTTGCTCCCCACGGGTAGAAAGTGATGGTGGAACCTCCACAGCTGCAAGCCAAACTAAACCCTTTCTCTTTATAAATTGACTGCAGCATTTTGTTGTAGCATTGGGAAACTGACTCACATTTGGAAACTCCTTCTGTCACTCTACTTTGAGATAATAGTTGCCCAAATGTTTTCAAAAATAAATGATGCCTGATGGTTACAACTATTTCATTTTCTATTGGTGTGCTATGTATAATAATCCAACAAAAGCAAAGAGACTACTTATCCAGCATTACTGCCACTGGGGTTATTTATTAAAACAAAGACACACACCAAGTATTATGTCGAGTACTGGTAACTAGAGGCTACAGAAATTTTGACACCAAGTTAGGCTGAATCACTGATGGAAAAATCAGATCAAGTTATTTTCTCCACTTTGGTCTCTTTCATTCTACTTATTTAACAGCTACCCTCATGACAAGAAAGCAGATACTAGTAACAGAGATGATCTCCAACTTTCTACCCAGTTGGTAAGGGAGAAAAGTCATGTCTCTGAAACACAGAGTAGATACTATTTTAAGTCCTGTTAAGCATGTGTGTCTTTATTTACCCTCACCTGGATATAATTGCATTGGAAATTCATTTTTATTGACATGAAAGCATCCTAAATTTATTTGGTTACTTATATTTTAGGCCAGAAAGTTCACAAATAGTGGATCCATAAATATTGAGAATTAACCCTACTGTTGATCAAATATTTGAAGATGAAGTTGAAAACACAATTATCCAACAAACACTTCAACAAGCATAATAAACTTCTGAATATATTTAACAAAAACATGAAACTTGTATGCTGAAAACTGTTAAGACATTAAAGAGAGAAATTAAAGTCTCAGTAAATGGAGAGACAGTTCATGTTCATGCATTAGATGAAAATTCCCTCCAGTGTGATCTACAGATTCAGTGCAACTTCATCAAAACTCCATCAATTGTACAATTTAGCAAAGAGATCCCAAAATGCATTTGCTCTAGAATAGGCAAAACAACCATGTAATTGAACTAAAAATGTATTATTTAAAATTCCCAATTTTGCCAGGGACTTAGTTCAAGTGATACTGCATCTACCTTGGAAGCACAAGGGCCCAATTTTGATCCTTGGTCCCTGGTACTGCCAAAAATAATTTAAAAAATAAAATTCACCATTTTATAACACACTATAAAGCACAGGTTAAATCTAACCTACAATTATAAAACTAGTAACTCTGACATAAGGATTAGTATATAAATCTGTGGCATGAAAGAAAGAGTCTAGAAATGACCCCATACATTTTTTGATCAATTCATTTTGGAAAATGGTGCCAAGCAATTAAATGGGAAAAAGACAGACTTTTGCCACTGGTTTTCAAAGAAGAAAGAAAATTTAAGCTTTGATCTCCTGTCATGCACAAAATTGGAATCAAATTGAATGATAGACCTAAAGTGAAGAGCTAAAATTATAAAATTTTTAGAATAGCAAAATATAAAATTTCTGTTTTTGAGTTCACCAAAGACTTTTTTAGTTATAACATTAAAGCGTAATCTACAAAAGAAAATATTGATATTCTAAACTAGGTCACTATATAAAATATTTACAAGCTGAATGAGACATATCTATAATCTTAGCACTTTCCTACATCAAACCCTAAATGACTTGCACTCATGAGACCACTACTTATCTTACAGGAAGCGCTGGAGAGACTTCCATGATTCTTCTTAGTCACTCTATCTCTTTAAGAACAAAGGAACAGAGATTTCTCAGAAAACTAGGACTCGGGGCCCCATTTGACCCTGCTATCCCCCTGCTAAAAGAATTTAAAAAGAATACCCAAAAGAATTTTAAAAATCTTATTGGAAAGACAGATGTACACCTTGTTCATAGCAGCTCAGTTCGTGATAGCTCAATCTTGGAAACAACCCAAATGCCCATCAACTGGAGACTGGATAAAGAAGATGTGGGTTTTTTTAATAAAATGGAGTATTATTCTGCCATATAGAATGACAAGATCGACTCATTTATATGCAAATGGAGACACCTGGAGGATATACTAATAAGTGAAATAGATCACAGATAGGCAAATACCAGATCTTCTCTTTGATATGAACACCTGTAGATGCAAATGAGCTCTAGAAAGTATGACAGTTTTTATAGAATGGGAAATTTCCATAGGAAATTTGGTGTGGGAATGTAATGAGGGGAAGGAATAAACATGATTCAGAAAGAAAGTAAAAGAGTATGTATAAAGGTGGTGGGAGGTGTGGGTGGGTGAGGATATGGGTAAAAATGAGAATTAACTTGTGTCATATACTGGTACAAATTCCCCAATATTATATGTGATTGTGAGATGCATATAAATTGTACCAAGGGCTGGAGGGTTAGCTCAGTGGTTCCGGCGCCTGTCTTGCAAGCGCAAGGTCCTGAGTTCAATCCTCGGTAACCACATATAATGCTGGGCATGGAGACTCACGCCCACCAACAATCAACACCGCATACCACAGTGCCGGGCATGGTGGCTCACGCCTGTAATCCCAGCACTCGGGAGGCAGAGACAGGAGGATTGCTGAGTTCGCGGTAGCTTGCCTGGGCACCATAGTGAACTCAGGACCAGCCTGAACTACAAAGCGATACCCTGTCTCAAAAAAAAAAAAAAAAAGTACCAATAAAGAATTCAATTAAAAAAAAACACAGGAACAGAAAAAAAATGTAAGACTAAATAAGATATTTGAAGAATTGTACTGATCGGATTCTGAAATAAAATAGGTGCTTCCAGTACTATACCTTGCATGTTATTGAGGAATATATGTTATTTGAAAATTATTCTCCCGCTTTGGCCCATAATAAAGAACATCTAGGTAAACCCCTGTAGAATGTTGTTCATATTGTGACTAAAGCAATCATGATTTTGACTTGTGCTTATTTGCTATAAAGACCAATATTCTGTTAAAACCAGCTCAGTGCAGAATGTAACATAGGTTCTAGCTACTAATGACCCAAGTCTAAGTCTTCAATTTTGAATAAATGAGTTTATTTTGCCGCCTTTCAGCAGAATTTTCTTCTCTAAGTAGAATCAGTACCTGACCTTTGTGGAACTGTCCCAGAAATGTTTCTACATTCTAAATCTCACACGGTGAAGTTAATGTCCCCAATATACTGTGAGTGCTGAATAGATC
>PVIC010054566.1:0-11504 GCA_004025085.1 Thryonomys swinderianus | reverse complement strand
TTTTTTTTTTTTTTTTTTTTTTGAGACAGGGTCTCTCTTTATAGTTCAGGCTGGCCCTGAGCTCACTGTGTAGCCCAGGCAAGCCGCCGCGAACTCAGCAATCCTCCTGTCTCTGCCTCCTGAGGGCTGGAATGACAGGCATGAGCCACCATGCCTGGCTTTTACATTAATTTTTAAAAAGTAAAATGTATTTTGCAGAACGTTGGCTTTTCAATAATGCAGTATTTTGTGATAGAGAGATCCACTTTCAAAGTAGATTCTTTTTATTTTTTTTTATTTTCTTTTTTTGCTTTTTTGAGACAGGGTCTCACTTTGTAATTCAAGCTGGCCCTGAGCTCACTATGTACCCCAGGCTAGCCTTCAACTCTCAGCAATTCTCCTGCCTCTGCCTCCCAAATGCTGGGATTACAGGTGTGAGCCACCACTCCCGTCTCTAAGTAGATTTTTTTAAAAATGCAAAATTCCTTTAATTTAAATTTTGATCTGTAAATTAAATTTTCCTAAACTAACAGGACAATTATAAATTTACCCTAACCACCAATAACAAAACTCCCTATTAAAACAAAAGAAAAAAAACAACCATTTGTTATTTATTGATATATACACATATTATTTTTCTTTATTCAAAAAACTCTTAAACTGCCTGATGATTTGGGCACAATGAACATGTTATATGTAGACATGTGTTGTTCAAAGGGCAAACTAGCACGAGAGAGGGACCTACTTACAATGCATTCTCCAAAATTTTCATTAGCTTACATCATAGTAAGACCTCACAAAATTTTCATTTGAAAAGATCTATGTACTTTCCCTAAGACTTTGCTCACAAAACATCCAAAAAGGTATGTTTTGAGGAAATGAAGGAAATGCCATGATGCTATCTATGGCTGCTGCAACCCTTGTTTTACTCCTTTTGTAAGAAGGAGAAAGTTAAAGGAGATTTCAAATGGTGGGCAGATGTAAATGGCATTTGGCTGAAAAGACAGAAAGCAGCATTGAACAGGGAAGTCCCGCCCCAGTGAGTCTGTATACGCCTCTCTCCATCTCTGCTGGAGCTGAGGAGAGCAGCTGTCAATCAATCCACTGTCAGTGTTTAAAAGAACCCCAAGCAGGCCTCTCCATAGGGTGTAAATTGTTCCAAGAGTCTAGGTAGCAGCAACTGATTTGCAAGCCGAAGGGGGAGATGTGAATAATAGGTTTCTTCTTCACATATCCTGAAGTCAATATTCTTGCCTGTTTTCTACCTTCTCTAGAAGCGTGAAGGTCTTGTAGGGATCACTGTTTCAGGAGTCACAGAAGGCATGAAACGAAAGCTTACTCGGGCTGAGAGGCTGACGACATTGTGCAAATCCTCAGTGATTATTGCCAAATACTGGGTCAGACTAAGCAATGAGAAAATAATTTGCCAGAGCAACACAAAACACTGTGGTATTTTCTCTCAAGTACGTACAAGACGTTCACTCTAGGATGACAGCTCTGTCATGCCTTAAAAATCAAGTATACTGTTTGGAATTTAAATATTACCCTGCTGACCACTATCTCAAAGCAAATCACTTAACCTCTTTTATTTGTTTGTTTGTTTGTTTGTTTGTTCTTGAGACAGGGTCTCGCTTTGTAGCTCAGGCTGGCTCTGAGCTCACTATGTAGCCCAGGCAAGCCTGGAACTCAGCAGTCCTCCTGCCTCTGCCTCCCGAGAGCTGGGATGACAGGTGTGAGCCACCACGCCCGGCACTGTGGTGTGCGGTACTGATCGCTGGTGGGCGTGAGTCACCAGGCCCAATATTGTTGTATGTGGTTACTGGGATCAAACTCAGGACCCTGCACTTACTAGGCAGGTGCCGGAACCACTGAGCTACATCTCTGGCCCACTTAAGCCCTTTTCTATTTCCAGTTGCTCTTTCTAAAGAAAGTCAACATGGGTTGCACACCAGGGTGGAGGTGTGATACAAATAACCTTGGAGCCCTTTAAAGATATAAATTGCTGTCTAGAAAATCAACTATAAATTTTAGAAGTACCCAGAGTGAGCTAGTTTCCATGAGGTCTCTTGATGTTTCGAGCATTCTCCCTCCCCAGACCCAGGGAGGCACAGCGTCGGGGCGGGCCTGGGGCTCTCAAACCCGGGAGGGGGAGGGGCCTGGCGCCTTCCCACCGCTGGCATCGCAGCACCGGAGCCCAGCCCCAGCCTTGAGAAAGTCAGACCTTAGCTCTGGGCTGCCAGGCCTAGAGCCCGCTGTGGTCACAGATAACAGGACAGGACAGAGAAAGGAGTTTTCCAGTACAGTCCCTTCACGTCCTCCTGAACCAAGAGGGCAGAGACGGAGGTAAGCCCAGTCCCATAAGACGCCTGTTGGAATGAGTAAGGAAACACTCACTTGGGAACTCCGTGTGTAATAAAACGTGCTGAGCACATGGAGTCTTCACGCGTTGTGTGCGGTGTGCTTTTGCGTCATTGGCTACCTAACCTTCCCTTGGAGCATGCCGGAAACAGATACTGTCCCATTGCAGAGATGGAAAGATTAGTCAGTGTCTCCTTTGAACGGCAAGTGGGAGCCAGATGTCACAGCCATATGCTAGGCAGATGTTGGAGACTGAAAATGGGAGCTACCTGAATGGCCCCGGATGAAAACGCAGTGTTCTAAAAACAGGCCGTTCACACCCCGCTGAAATCAACTGTTCACTTGTGTATCCTACATGACGTGCCGTGGGGCACCAGGGCCTCGAAGGCCTGAGAAACTACACCCATGGATTCACAAGACGCTGCGAGGCAGGAAGAGCCTGGTGATATCTGTCCACTGGAAACAGACTCAGCAGTAAGATTACTGGGCTCTTTTGGGTTTTTAATTCCAAGAATTTAGGGAGAGCCACAGGTCTGCTTGGAAGACACTTGTGGAAGATTGAGAAAAGCGGGAAAGGGAGCAAGCGTCACGAGGAAGGAAGAGGGGGTGGCAAGGTAGGCCTCGGTCAGTGTCACGCAGGTGCTGGCCCTGAAATTCGTTTCCTGAACATCTGCGTCGAGCACAGAAACAGCCAGGACGGTAGGGAGAGAATAACAAATCTCATGCTGCTTTAACAAAAACAACAGAAGAAATCACACTCTGGTTTTTTTGCTGTGTCTGTCATGCTAAATGACATCCCTGTCCCCAGGTTTAGCCATGTATTTTGCCACCTCATAAAACCCCAATCAATCTCCCGTTCTCTCCTGGCATCACCTCATGAGGCATCCTGGATCTCCCAGCCCTAAAGAAAACAGCCAAGAGACGAGCCCCCTCCCCGGGGGGACCTGGCTTTCTTTCTTGTCAGAATTTGAGACTAAATACAGATTGGAGTATTCACTTGGGAATTCCACAGTGATCTGTCTTAAGGAACATTCCAAATATACAATCAGAAAGTATTTATGTGCTTTTCTGCCCGGAGGAGAATGTGGAGAGAAAGAAAAGGTTACTATTTCACGTGAAGCGATTTCCCCACTCTCTGTGGTAGGCCGAGAACACATCATGCCACCTGGAACGTGAGTCATTTGTGAAATGCTTGTTTTTAATTCAAGCTTCTCTACCACCTGACCAGTGTGTGGGAAAACCTACAAAGCTGTCACACAAGTAGAGATTTATTTTCCACGAGACAGGAGCCACCCACAGCACAGCCAATAGTCATGTTCACAGTGAAAAAGTGCTAACCCTCTCTATTGTAAGGAAGAAAGAAAAACCCTATTGTTCTTCACAAGGAGAGAAGCCAATCCTCAGAATCTTCCGCTCAGAGGCGAAGCCCCTCTCCGTGACCCACCTCCTTCCTCCCTTCTCAGATTGAGTCCCCTGCTTTTCTCTCCCTCTTACACCTGCTTCGCTCCAGGCACTTTGGAAGACACTGAAATGCGCTTCCTTCTGCCTGCATTGGCTTCCGCAGGTTGTAGCCCCTCCTCCTACCACACCTAATTCAAGAAAACTTTGTGACCCTTAAGACAGCTCTTCCACACCCTCCCTCCCTTCCCATTCCTCTGCTTTGTAGCATTAAACTTCGCATCTCCCGCCTCCCTAGCACTTAGGGCTTGCTGTTATGAAGTGTTCAGTAAGTCGTTCTTTTATAATGGAAATTTACTATTTATTGAAGAGGTATCTTCCCAAATTATATCTAACATGAAATATAATTCAACTCTCCACATGAGAGCAGGATGGGGCTTTCAAAGTGCCCTACTGTATCTACTTAGGGCCTGGGCTCCACAAATCAAATCAGTGAATTATCATCTAGAACTCTGGGTAATTCCTGATCTCATAATGGCTTCCTACTCATGTTCATGCCCTGAAGATATCATCTATCTTGGAAACATACTGTATACAGGAGAATCTGAGCCAGGGCAACTGAAAATCACTGCAAAGGAACTGTATGGATGAAACTGATTTTACTAAATAGCTAGTTATAGCCTGCGTTTGTTGAATTACCTATTTTGTTAAGTTACTTATTCTTACAGTTCGAATCCTAGACACTGTAGAAGCCGTTAGAATAAATATGCAGATCAAAAGAGCTTAATCTCTTAAAGTTAAAAAGAAAAGTCAGTATAAAAGGGAACAATTCAGGCTATATTGTATGATGCCCCATATAACCTATTGGTCTGTTCATCTGTTGATCAAACAGCTTTTTAAACTCTAATATGAGATAAACAACTCAATTCATTTTTTTTCCACAGAATTGACAGCTCTCGGTCCTCCCAGATAGCTTGTTTGGCACACTACATACAGAATTGTAAGAAATTAAGGATGCTGGGCCAGAGATTTAGCTCAGTGGTTCCAGCACCTGCCTAGCAAGTGCAAGGTCCCTGGTTCAATCTGGTAACCACGCCCACCAGCAATCAGTACCACAGCGCTGAGCTTGGTGGCTCACGCCTGTCATCCCAGCACTTGGGAGGCAGAGGCAGGAGGACTGCTGAGTTCCAGGCTTGCCTGGGCTACATAGTGAGCTGAGGGCCAGCCTGAACTACAAAGCCAGACCCTGTCTCAAAAACAAAAACAAAAAATTAAGGATGCTTCAAGTGGCACAAAGCCCACATTTAAGAATTTCATGCAATGTCCAGGATGTTCTCAATGTTGGTGTTGTTTCTCTTCGATAGTAAACTCTTCCGGGCGCCAGCAGGGCTGCCCAAACCCGAGCTGACACACACATCCACGGCATTCCCAGTGAAGTCAGGACCCCTCTGACTGCCCGGAGGCAGGCTTAAAAGACATTTGAAACATGTCTGAAAATAATGAAACATTTTCTATAAGCTTAATATTTACAACTTCAAAAACATTATGTTCAGCGAAAAAAGTCAGACACAAAAAAAACTAAATTGTCTGATTCTGTTAATATGAACTGTCCACAAGAGGGAAGTATATAGAGATGGAAAGTAGATTTCAGGTTATCCAGGGCTGAGGGAAGGATCGGGCAACAAGCTTCCTTTTAGGATGGAAATCAAAGAACAATAGTTTGGGGGATGACTGAGCAGCTCTGTAAATATATCACAGTTCATTGGATTATACATTTTAACCCCATGGATGGTATGGTATGTAAATTACATCTTGGCAAAGCTGATTTTTTTTTTTGTTTTTGAGACAGGGTCTCGCTTTGTAGTTCAGGCTGGCCCTGAGCTCACTATGTAGCTCAGGCAAGCCTCGAACTCAGCAATCCTCCTGTCTCTGCCTCCCGAGTGCTGGGATGACAGGCGTGAGCCACCACGCCCGGCCAAAGCTAATTTTTTAAAGGTGAGAAAAAAAAAGCCTGGTCTCTATGTGAGCCCTGTATGTCCGTCTATCTGTAGTATTAATCACGTACAATACTGTCCATTTCCCGGGGCTGTAGATTCATGATGAGCCGGGAGGGGGGTTATGGAACTCTAGGCCACGTTGCCTGGGACCAATCAGGGTCTGGCTCTCTGACCTCAGGGAAGTCACTTTAAGGTACTTCCTGTGTAGGCTTCTCATATAAAAACAAAAATAATAACAGTGTCCTCCTGATAAGGTTGTTGTGAATATAAAATGCTTAAAAATATTTGCTGTCACAACTATCTCCATAGTCTCTTCCAGTTTGTCCAATAGTTTTCTTTGTATGCCAAGATACGATAAAAAGTTCGAAAGCTAGTCTCATAAGACTCAAACTCCATAGGGTCTAAATTGTGTTCTATGACAACTCATTTTATAAGTGATATATTATGCTATTTAATGAACACGATAACATGTGATAAATGTATTAATCACTTTTTTACATGTAAAATGACTTTTCTCATAAATAAGTGTGGAGGTCACCTAGAAACACATGCCTAAGGACCTGCTGAACTCCTATTTTTCTTCTCCAGCGAGTATGAACACTGTAAGAGTACTTTATCTACTCAACCATCCAAGTAGAATTGGGCTAGTGTGTCTTTTAAAAAATACTGCATTTTTCTCATGAAGTGAACTGTAACCAGCAGGGACACAAACTATATATGTAGCTTACAAGCTTTTTAACGAAGGCACCGTAAACAGCATTTCCCTTCTGCTTTAGAATATTTCAAATACAGAATTAGTAAGCCCCAGAGACTGGAATTTCTGCTACAGGAGAGATGAAAGGTTAACTGTCTAAAAAGGAAAGAATATGTTTGACATATTCTATTTAGAAAATAAAAGGGTTTCCTAATAAAAGCAGAGCCCCACTTGATGCGCTTAATGCCCCTTCAGTGTTTGCATACACAACCGAGTAATTAGAAAGCCCCACTCAAAAAAAAAAAAAAAAAGTGAATAAAAAGCCATTGCAGACATGGGTCCCTTGTTTACCAGGCTTGCTAGAGGGCCCAGAGGTCGCTGCGATTGACAGGGTCTTGGTGTGGGCAGGAGAGCGGATAAAGCCCACACATCTCTTGAGAGCAGCACTCCTGAGTCCTGACCATGCTTAATAGAAGGGCAGCCGCTGTGGAGAACAATGTGACGGGCAGAGCCCGGGAGCCCGGGGCTGGTGGGCGGAAGGCTGTCCAAGGATTGCAGATGACATTCCCAGTCAATTAGTACCCATCGGGAAGCTGAGATGCCCATGCCAAAGGAAAAAGAAAGAAAAGAAAACTCCAAATTCCCAGGGCAAGGATCTTCCTTTGCCAAAGACAAGGCCCCCCGCAGCCCTTTCCATTAGGTACACGTCAGTAACCCCAGCTCCCCAAAGCATCTTTAGGAGCTACTGACGCTCCAGTCATTTTGGAAAAGCCACACTGGCTTCTCAAATGTAAGGCGATGTTATTTTCGTTAGACCTGTCCAACAGGCACAGCACCACAGCTCTGAATCGCAAAGCTGCCTGAATTTTTATCTCCTTGTCAGACTAATGGAAGTATTTCCTGTTTCCAGTCCTTGAAAGGAATCACATTAATTATTCCCAAAGTTCTTACCCTTGAAGATCCCTGTGACCCACATTTGACAGTGGTATCCAGCCTCTTTCATTTGATATAATGATGTTTGGAATTTGTGGTTGCAGAGTATAAATCTATTTCTCTAATGTCATTAGTTTAATGATTATGACTTCAGCCAACAAAGATACCCCTCTTCTCGATGCATAATGACAGCTCCCCCAAGAATTTGTGCTGTCCTGTAACTGTGCTGAATTCCCACTTACTAATGAGATCATCAGCTGTCCACAGAGAGGTTTAACCCTCAAAAATCCCTCACCATAAAAGCCAGAATCTGGTGGGCAGCACCATGGTACTATTACTACTGACTCTGCTGCGTAGAACATCAATTAGCTTTACAAGTACCGAAATGCTGAAATCCAGATTGTATAAACTATAATATTTACCTTTCCATGACCTCTTTCTCTGAAAACACAAGACCATTTCTTGGGACAAAAGAATAAAAAATAATCTTGTCTTGACAAGGTCATACCAGGTTTTCCTAGCTTAATCCTTTTGGAAAACTTTCTCTCACTTAATCCGTTTCATCCTGTAGAAGGCCCTTTGCAGAATTTCAATACGATACTGAAACAATAAACAGGCATGTAGGAAAACAGACGGAAGTCCTTAGAAGAGTGTTTTCTCTTCTAAAATAAAACACTGAGAAAACAAGTAGTATTTCTTTGAGGTTCTGTGTAAAGAGATCACCCCCTCAGAAAGTATGCACTGTAGGAAAAAAAAAAAAAACCATAAAACTAGACATCTAATTGAATACCACAGATGTGCCACAAACAGGTATTTCCAAAATAATTCTAGTTTGAAAAAAGAATGCGAGTATGCTAAAGTGCATCTGAATATTTTCACTTTTATAATAAGGCATTTTTAAAGGGGAAAATAAAAAGGCTTGTTAATACATTTTCAATCTGAGATCTCAAAATGAAACTCAATCTTAGAAGGTTCCCTTCTCCCGCTTTGAACCAAGCACTACCCCGGGCCTGAGCGGTGCGAGGACAGAGCACGGGGCTTCACTTTCCCATTCTGTCCCGATTTCTCATTCATAGCTTTGTTTCCCTTCTTAGAAAGGGGCAAAAAGGCCTTCCATTCATTTGCCACAAGACCCACAGAACCACTTCAGGGCTTAAGGGGACAGTGTGTCACCAGGGCAACTGAAATAAACACACGAAAGACAGATGTGAAGGCCAGAATTCTTCAAAGGCAAGAGGATTTGACACTTCATAAATCACCACGTCACTCTGGTATAACAAAAACTGGCCTCATGTACTGTACCTGAGGCTTTCTCTCCCTAGACTTGCCGGTGGAGTCTGCTTGCATACCACATCTGCTTTGTCACTAAGAGCTTTATAAAGGCAATGAATCAGTGGGAGTGAGAGGGTGGGGTCTGTACTCTCGATACAATAAAATCTTCTTAATAAGAAATCAAGGAAGCAGCTGCTAAAAAAATCAAAATACTAAAAATGACTGAAGCATGAAATGAAAATTCCTTAATATACATACTTGGTAAATTTTATGTGCCAGTTAGCTGGCTACTTGTAGTAGGCTCTGCTATTTTCAAGGCAAGAGGAACAAAAAAACTGAGTGTTTTTTAGAGTCTGTGCTTGGGTTGGTCCAAATCAACTATTTTTACACCAACTAAGCAGAAGGAGACTCCCACCGAGTTAAAAACTTACAAGTTTGCTGAATTGAATTATAAGTCTCCCACCTTAAGTTTTTCTTCTGAAAAAGATTTAAAATACTTGAAGAGACGGACTTCAAACTGCTATTACCAAGTTTTTAAAAAATGACATGTTTCCATCTACTCGTTATTATTCAAGTTAGCCTAGAGCAGAGAAAATTTATAATAATGACAACAGGTCAGGATGGTTGGTATTTATTTTAATAAATTATCTATATAGTGATAGTTCAGACTAGTTATTCATTCATCATCTAACCATACACTCATGCTCAAAAGTTAAATACATCATACTGAAGAAAACACCTTTGCCCATACCCAACATTTTGTCCTCTGAAATGTATTCCTTAAATCTTGCTAGATGAATGCAATATGATTTAAAATCTAATTAGGAAATAGGTATTTCTATTTTATCATTGGAAGAGTGGCCCAATCATCTTCCTGCGAACAGAGAAGCCATGTGGCCAGGCCAGCCAGCAGTTCAGTCTTTCTGAGAAGGACACTTGTACATGCAAGGATATACATTTCTCTTATTTGAACACTAAAAATTTAAAAGTACGGAGTACAATAATATCGTACATGAATTTATATTTTCTAATCCCTATTTATGCATTTAAAAGATAACAGTACACATATCTCCAAGGTACTGTGACAAAAAAGGCCTGAAATACACTTGAAATATCGAGAACTCCGCGTCTCTCCAAGCCCCTGCAACCTGTAACCCGTTCCTCTTCCTCATTTCTCTGGTTTTGGTTCATACAGGACCATCTCAGAGTCCTGCTGACGGACCACTCAAGCCGTGCGAGGAATCCATCTTCTACTCAAGGCTTAATTACATTTCCGGCTTTTACACATTTCATTTTTTTATTCGCTTGTACCACAATTTCTGCTGTTTATTCATTTGTTTGAAGGCTGGCTGTTTGATCCATTCAAGTTGAAGCTTGCCGAGCGTGGTGGCTCACGCCTGTCATCCCAGCACTCGGGAGGCAGAGGCAGGAGGATTGCTGGGTTCGCGGCGGCTTGCCTGGGCTACACAGTGTTAATGGGGAAGGTATTTTGCTTTGTTAAGGAATAGAAAGGTGCATCTAGTAACTGCACAGGGCCCATCAAATTGAAAGGCCATTTAATTTCCGCTGATCCAGGCTGAGCATTCCTAAACTTCAAATCCAAAATATGACTCGCTCTGAAGTCTGAAACTGCTTGAGTATTGACATGATTCCCAAAAAGTTTCAGTTTAGTAGTGAATACAGGGTCACACCGCTAGTCCAAAAGTTCCACATTTCACAGCAGTTTGGGTCATTGCAGATTTCAGATTTTCCAAGTAGCGATGATCAACCAGCAAACTCCATACAAACATTCCAAACTTAAAAAAAACAAACCTCCAAAATCTGAGACATTTCTGCTCCTGAGCATTTTAGACTAGATGAAGGACACGGCCCGTACAGATTCCACAAGACAAATAAACACACCGACCAGCTTGCTCCCAAGTCAGTATTGCTAAGCTCTCTTAACAAGTATTTAAAAAGAAATTCACAATAGCTAATTTTTACACAGCTATAAAACAGTGTCCCCTCCTCTGCCTGTTCTTGCCTCTGTTTAGGAAAGACTTCAGACAGGTCAGCAGCCTCGGCAGCGTCCGGGTTTGGGAGACGGCCCTGACGACAGCCATGCAAGCGCCAATGTCCAAAGAAATCGGCTAAGCTATTCGATCTGTCCTGCATTTGTGTGAGCTCACTGCAACCTCACCTCCACTGTGTCCAGGCTTTTGTTGGCCTCCTTTTGTGCAGCACACACTTAGCTCACACACGTATCGGCCCTTTATGCAAATACCCAAAAGGCTACATCAGACTCAGAGCTCTTGTTCACCAGGAGACCAGCAGGTGGAGAGAGAAACAACCAGCCAGGGCTCTTCTGCCTGCTTGGAAGCAGCACAGAAGCATAAAGACGGGATTACAGTTCCAGGCACAACTTCAGGCTGCCCAAGGGGCCCTGCCATTCAGAGAGAATAGAGATTACAGTCAGTGCCCAACTTTTATAAGCTTGCTGTAATGCTCAGAAGGTTTAAGGGCACTTATCTGTCATCCCTTTACTTTCTTTATTGAAATAAATCCCTTTGTAATAACAAGTGAGAGTTTCCTTTTTCTCCTTATGCACAGGAGGGACACATGGGCGGCTCTACATTTGCTCGGCCGAGAAGAAAGACAACAGGTCGTGAAAGCAGACTGTGGATTCCCATTTGCAATTAGCAAGAGCAAATATATCTCCTTCCTGACCTTCCAATTTCTTTCACTCCTCTTGGAGAATTAAATTGCACACCAACTTAAAAGTAACAGGTTATATTCTGAAACCCTTTATGGTTGCACAAGACACAATTAAAGGGGCTGGGGATTTAGCTCAGTGGTTCTGGTGTCTGCCTCACAAGCGCAAGGTCCCAAGTTTG
>PVIC010054565.1:0-11495 GCA_004025085.1 Thryonomys swinderianus | reverse complement strand
ACCACATACAGTGCTGGGCGTGGAGACTCACGCCCACCAACCGTCAACACCACATACCACAGTGCCGGACATGATGGCTCACGCCTGTCATCCCAGCACCCGGGAGGCAGAGACAGGAGGATTGCTGAGTTCGCGGCGGCTTGCCTGGGCACCATAGTGAGCTCAGGGCCAGCCTGAGCTATAAAGCGAGACCCTGCCTCAAAAAGCAAAAAAAAAAAAAAAAAAAAATTCTGACCCAGAGACTTCAGAGGAACCACAGCCCCTCGCTGGTCTGCTCTTGTGATAGGCTCAGGAAACACCTCGTGCTAAGCTTAGGCCCCGAGCAAAACTCTAGGGACTGAGGGGTTAAAAGCTGGAACATGCTGTCGAGAACAGAACTCCAATCGCCGCTGCACCTCTCTCAGCAGTCACAGTGGGAAGCACAGCAAGGATACTGTTCCGTCTGAAACCTCGCAGTTCGCCATGTAAAGACCTTTTATACATTACAGTAGAAACAGAGAACTGAATTCGGGACAAAGAAATAAAATGTGGGAAATAAGAGCAAGCAGAGAATTTAGTGATTTTTGTAGCACTAAGAAGTGAGAACTTCACTTTCTGAGAGCACGATGGAGCAGATAATCCAGAAAAATTTCCACTAAAAATAATTTCAAATGCTGTATAAGAAATATGAGTCTCTGCTCAAAGGTACAGTTGAGCTGTGCAGAAATGAGGAGCTCAGAACCGAAGAAGTGGCTAAGCTTAAAAGTAAGTGGTGACGGGGGCCTCAGCTTGTAAAGTAAGTAGTGGAGATTTTAAAAACATAAGTAACTACACTTTTGAAATTATAACTCACTGTTACTTGAACATGCCAGATATCAGGATGGAGGAAAGATAGAGTACCGGACTTGAAAGAGATCAGAATATGAGATCAGAATATACAAAGTGTATAGATAGTGATGGAGAAATTTAGTATTTGTATGTATAACTATTATTGAAACAAAAATAGCATATAATTTTTATTCCTTAGGGAAAATGTATCTGATTTAACTAGAAGGTAGGAAAGAGAAAAAGATGAAATAAGGTGTTTGAGAGAAATTCAAAGAATAATTGGCATAAATGTATAGGGGTTAAGATTAGCAGGCAGATTCTCTAATGGGAAGGAAACAAGATGTTATGCTACATTACTCATACAAACGCTCCAAAGTATGCAAATTAAAGATGAAGAAATAATAAATTCAAGAGAGTAAAACAAGCAGGAACATATAAGATGGCTTTGAGATATAAAACATAGTAATGCGTACATTTGTCACTGATTTATCAACTGTAGTTAGAAATTCAACACAGTCATCTCAGAAACTGATGAAGGAAAAAGACAAAAAGTGAGCAGAGATACTTAGGTAACAGTGAATTCCATCTGTATATACAGAGCTGACTCAGAATCAGAACATGTTTTATTTTGAAATGTCTCCCAAGTTAGTACACAGCTCTTCCCCTCGTGGGTCGGGAAGGGAGCTTCAAGTTCTAGATAGAACAGCAGTATAAAGGTTCTTGTTCGCAAACTGCAGCGCTGTTAATGGGACAGTGTTAACAAAAAGAGCAAACATGCTCTGTGGCTGGAAATGAAAAGGCACACTATGAAATAACCCTCAGGTTAAACAGAAGTGGTAACAAGAAAGGCAGAGTTTTAGAAGTGAGTGATGATAAACACAAGGGAAAGACACCGTTTGTGGGGTACTCAGGAGGCAGCACTCGGTTTTTGTTACATGGGAGAAAACACGAAGTTGGAAGCCTGAGGAGCTCAGTGTCTGACTCAGGCTTCAAAAGAACTGCAGCGCAGTGAGGAAATAGGAGGAGAGAAACGTGGGAGGAGAAGTAAACACAGGAAAGAAAGAAGAGTTCAGAAAATCAACACCAAAATAAAATAATTAATGAAGGTCCCAGATCCAAAGTGAGCTCTGTAGAAAACCTAGTAGGTTAGAGACAAGGCTTGAACGGCAAGTAAAGCAAAATATATGTATTTGTATCATGATATACAAATGTAGGTGAAAACTTTTTACTTATTCAAAAAAATGATAGATTTTGGCCAGTAAATTTGAACATTTAGGATGTATGGGTAAGATATTAATACAATACAAATATGAGTCAATCAGAAAACATTAAATAAATTATAATTATTATCAAAATGTGGTCCTGCTTGCAATCAGAAAAGAGGCACAGATTTGACAGACAAGTTTTATTTAATACTTAAAAAATAGACAATACTTATTTATAAGGCTTATTTTAGAACAAAGAAAAACACCTATCTGCTAAGTTTGAGCTGAATAATGAAGAATAAGTAAGTTTAGGTTAAAAAAAAGGATTTCCTTCACTTATGACACTAAAGAATATTAAGAAGTCTAATCTGGCATTGTTTTAAAAAACAGTACATTGTGACATAAAGCTAAATGTAATCATAAAATTGAAAGGATAGTCTATTATCTTGAAAACTGTGCCGGTGAAGTTTATTACATCCATAGCAAGGCATGAGCAATTGTAGTACTTATAATATAAAAATACATCTAATCATACCAAAATTTATTGAAGAACTCTTCTCTCTCCTCCTTCCTTCCTTCCTTCCTTCCTTCCTTCCTTCCTTCCTTCCTTCCTTCCTTCCTTCCTTCCTTCCTTCCTGTCTTGCTTGCTTGCTTTCTCATTAAAAGCTTTCTGCCAGAATCCTCTAGCACACGTCACTCTTAAAGGAGAAAAACATCCTTAAAAGACAGGGCTGTCTGTGTAATTTCTCAACACACACCAGAGAATGGATCCATGCAGCGAGACAAAGGAAGCAGTGAAAAATACAAACATTGAAATAAGAGATATAACTGTCATTATCTTTCACTGAAATTAATAAATAGAAAACCCAAACTAATCAACAGAAACTATTAGTAGCAGTACAGCAATTCAGTATAGTTGTAAGAGAAATATATAAAAATCAATGGCTTCCCCCCTGTATTGGATGTAACAAGTGATAAACTATGATAATAATGAGATACCATTTATAATAATAACATAAACTGAAAGTTACCTGGGGATAAATCTAAGAGGGAATGCATAAAACATACAAGGGAAATTTAAAACTCTATTACAAGAGTTTTATTGTGGTATTAAAGAATATAAATGCAGTGTTCATAAATGGCTTTATCGAATATTGTGAAGATGTCACATTTCCCTCCCCATTAAAATTTAAATCCAATTCGATCAATTTCTAACCAAGAATTTTTTTGAAAGGACCAAGTTCAGGGTAAATTTATATGGGAAGTAATTTTTTAGAAAGAGGGATTTTTGTCTGTAAAGCATTAATATGTAACAGGAGTTAGCAAACTTCAGCCCGAATCAAGGCTGCGCATGTTTCTGTAAATAAAGTTTTACCGGGACACTGCCTCCTCTGTCATCTGCGTATCATCCATGGCTGTGTTGGTACCACGAGCAGAGCCAGAGACCGCCCCGCTGCATCTGTCCCTCCTCATAAAATGTGTAGTGAATTCTGTTCTGTAATATCTGGCCTGGACTCTGAATAAAATAGAGTCTCGACTCATTCTTATAGACATATGAGTACTTATAATCATTCCCCACAATTGGTACAAAGAAAATTGGTTCACAAAGGAAAGATGAAGACATTTTTATACTTATAAACAAATCAACCAGTGGGATAAATTCCCGTTAAAAGTGAAAATGTATCTGATAGAAGAAAACACAGCAAGTTATTTTTGCAACACTGTGGTAGAGAAGGTCACATTACATAAGATTCACAGTGCACAAACTATAAAAAGAAAACCAATGAATTTTAATACATCAGAATGGGTGTTATTGTTCAATTGAGAGAATAACTGGAAAATTAGCAGATAGTAAAAATATAAGTGTCATGCTTAATAGAGCATAGTCCATGTGTAGACTATATTGTGCGCTTTGGAAAACTAGAAACTAGAAGGGAAAAGACCAGAAATAAAAGAGAACCAGTTTTGTGCATTGGGAATTTGTAAAAGGTGAAACATACACATACCACTACTAAGGACAAGTGAATTAAGAGATTCCTTTCTATAAGTAAATCATGAAAGCTGGCAAAGCACGTACTATCAATTGCTGGCAAGGAGGGAGGAAAATAGGAGTCCTCACATACTGCTGCTTGAAATGTGGATTGGGGCATTTCAGAAAAAAAAAAGTATATGTTCAGAAAGTCTGTAATGGGGCTGTGGTGTATGTATCCTGGGAGCCTCACCGAAAGGGGCAGAAGTTTGCCCTAAACCAGCTCCTGAGCACTAGGGAGATGGGCCAAGACAGCGACGATGAAATGCACCAAGAAGGTCCAAGCAGCGTGGAGGAAACAGTGAGTCCAAATGTTGAGAGCAATAGAAAATGATATTAAAACATACAATTTATGTTTATAATTATATAGACATTCAAAAACCACATGTAAGCACTCTAGGTTTCACACATGAAGTATATGTGCACAAAGAGGATTCTAAATTGTACGATAATTATGAAAAAGATGGGAAGGCTGCCAATGGTGCTTGGCCTAGAGACGAAAAGGAAATACAAGTAAAATAAAAAGGAAATTAAAATATAAAGCTAATAAAAGTAAAATCAAGTCCAAAAAGAGCCCGAATGGACTCCGGATAATACTAACTCTTTTTTTTTTTTTTTTTTTTGCTTTTGAGACAGGGTCTCGCTTTGCAGTTCAGGCTGGCCCTGAGCTCACTGTGGTGCCCAGGCAAGCCGTCGCGAACTCAGCAATCCTCCTGTCTCTGCCTCCCGAGTGCTGGGATGACAGGCGTGAGCCACCACGCCCGGCACTGTAGTATGCGGTGTTGATTGCTGGTGGGCGTGTCTCCACGCCCAGCATTGTATGTGGTTATTGGGGATCAAACTGAGGTCCTTACGCTTGCGAGGCAGGCGCCGGAACCACTGAGCTAACCCTCCGGCCCCGGATAATAGTAACTCTGCAGTGAGGGCCTGTGCCTGCCATGTGTGGACATTCCCCAGAGGGAAACAAACTCCAGGAACACGACTACTAGCATCGTTAGAGCCACGTCTGGAGTCATGCGTCTGGGCTCTGTCTGCCTCGGTGAGGGCTGTAATACGTTTGGAGGGAAGTCTCTGCTGGTTTCAGTTTCATGTTGCGCCGTTCGGCAGCTCTGCTGAAAGGACCACTTTTAGCATCAGCAGCGTCTCCCGGAGCATCCTCTGTGGACCAGGGTGCGTCAGAAGACAAAGGGAGTCCACCCGGGAGTGAGTCCCAGGGGATTCCCGAACACTGGAGGTGCTGGAGTGTTACACCCCACGTCAGACATGTGGCTGGAATTACCAGACGCACATGCTAGGAAGTTGCGGGTGACTGGAATCAGGGTTGTTCGTGGGATGGTTGGCGTGATTTGCTGTGTTTGCTCTAAACCCTGGAGGAAGGAAATGAAGAAGCTTTCACTCCAAATGCACAAAACACTGACTCTTACCCAGTACCTTTCTCCTAACACCTGTCTCAGATGCTCCGGGGAATATGTCCTGCGCAAGTGTGTCTCTGTCACACACAGTGACCGGTACTGGCAGAGCTGCTGTCTCAGGAGAGGATAGTGAGCTGTCTTCCTATTGCTGGGCCGTTGAAGCCCATGCCAGCCACGTCCTTGGCAGGGTTTCCACAGGAATGAGCCCAGGGGCTGGCAGCTGCACTTGATCTGTGATTCCTTGTCACCTGAACAGTTGTTTAAAGTGCACACTGCTGGGCCCCTCTGTTAGAGTCCCTCATTCAGTAGGTCTGGAATGGGGCCTAAGAGTTCACATTTCTCATGAGTTTCTTGGTGCTGCTGCTGCTTCCTTCCGAGACTTAGATGCGGAGAACCACTGTGGTGGACGCTTTTTCACATCTTAACTCTCCCTCCATATTTAAGAGAGAGTTATAAATGTTCTGAAAACCACTGTATCATTGGCACAAAACCTTTCATATAGTGCTTGAGCCCTGGAAATGTGTCTGGTTCTGCTATGTGGATCCATCTCCAGAAGAAAACATTTGTGGGTCTTTCTATGGTTTTCGTCACATAGGCACTGGGCTCATGAAATCGTTGTGCATGGGTTGTGTGTTCCGTGAAACAGTTAGGTGTTTTCTGATCTGGTCCTTTTATTCATAATTCCCCCCCCCCCTACGTTGGGCTGCATTCCTTAGTTTTCTAATGGGCTGTTCCTGAGTTAAAAACGTGAAGTAGTTTCTCAAGGAAGGTGTTTCTGAGCCATTTAGAAAGCACCTTTTTGATGTATAGGCCTTACCTACCCAAATAATTTCTTCAGGGTGAGTGGATTGAGTTAACCTAGCTCCTAAGTCCCAAATCTCTCTTCAGCCCCCTTTTTGAGACTTTTCCTGAAAAGGAGGCAATTGAACAATTCACGAATCTTCCAGTATCCAGGGTGTGACAACCAGGAGTTGTTCATTTCTCAGATTCTAATGCGCTCCTTTCTTCTTTTCCGTTTTAATTTTGGGTATTTACTAGACCAGCTTTCTGGAAGTGCTTCTGTGCTTTTATAATGTCGGCAAGGTCAGACAGTGTTTGTACTTGTTCTAAATTGCTGTTATATAAACAAAGATGAAACCATTTAGAGAAACACTTTTATAGTCAATACATAACAATGAAAATTGTCCGTTTAGCAAAGATGACAAAATGGATGGGTAAAAAAATCAGTGCTTGAGAAATAGGACTTGGAGTTGGAGGCAGCAACCTAACTGTGGAAGGCTGGAAGATCGGAGGGTGTAAACTCCTGTTGTAAAGCGCATGCTCAAACCTGGGTAGGGTTAAGGGAGAAGAGAGTATTTGGGGATGAACCCTTGAATTCCTCTGGGCAAACATTAAATGAAGAACCATTAAAATGACATCTGTTTGCAACCAAGACTCTTTGCTGATGGAATTTGCTTTCTTTAAAGTGGTGCGCGATCTGAGTTCTTTTCTGAGTTTTACAAACGTCCCTTCCCTAAATTGTTACCTTTCAGGCTTCAGCTGTGAGGAGATGTCGTTCCGATTCGGCCAGCACCTCATCAAGCCCTCGGTGGTGTTTCTCAGAACAGAACTGTCCTTCGCTCTCGTGAACAGGAAACCTGTGGTACCAGGACATATCCTTTTCTTTGAAAAAAAAAAAAAGCAAAATAAAAATGCCTACGCATAGAATGAAGCAGAAGAATTGGAGGATCGGCCTCCAATGTCTTTCCTCAAAAGTAGACGAGGAACCCACCTCCGTCTTCCTTTGGAGAGATCAGGTAAGCTGTTACTCACATTTACTTTGAATCCATTTGGTGGCACCCATAATATGCTTGATCAGTGTTGCAGAACTTCTGAAAAGAGTTGCTTAGCAACCATGGCTTCGGAGGTGAATTTTCGCTTGACCTTTTCACTCCTGTAGCTGTGTAAATAAATAGGTGTTTCTAAAATTGGCCCAATGAGTATCATGGAGACTCTATATTCATTGTGAATCTTAATGGTACGTTAGCAGTTGATTTGTAGATTTGTCAAGTGTGGTTAAGGTAATATGTACTTGAGCTTGTTAATTTCTGTGGAAACATTCAAATTATGAGTTTTAATTAAATCATGCATGTAAATATTTTTCTAATTTTTCATGTTGGCATCTGAAATGATCTTTTGGGAAAAATCTGGCTTCTAGACCATTGTACGGTGTCTTGGGTGGTAAAGTTGAATTCCCTTGCAAGGAGTGACGCAGACCTCTGTAGAAGCCGTGTTCTCTTTTGCAATGGGATTTGCAGATCGGTGAAATACTCTGGAGTAGTTTTCATGTTGTTGGAAGTATCGCCTGTGGCTGTGTACATGTGCATTTTCTCGTGACCCTTCTGAACGTTTTTCTTTTTTTCTCCTTATTTTTCTATACAGAGGACAACAAGAATAAAATTTCATGTTTTAAGATAAAAGATGTTTTCTATACTGACACATGATTTGGTTCTGAAACAAATTTCTCAGTAATTTTGAGGGTGCAAATATGCCAAGATTTCTGCAGAGCAGGTCGTATTTTTCAGTGAGACAGTTCAGAATATGTAAGAAGATTTTGAATAATTTTTATTTTAGCCGCATAACATTATGTGGGGGAAAATACAAAAGAAAAACATGTACAAATGATAATTGTGATTATATGTCAGATTCTGTTTCTTGAATATAAATTTTATCCAAATTTTATAGACTTACAAAATTAATAATCAAACACTAAATCAGTAAATAATGTTATATAAAGTGTTTCACATTCAAAACTCTTAACATTTTTAAAAAGAAAATTACATCTACATATTCAATATTAGACAATGACATTCTTCTGTTTTATAGAAGCAAAGGGAAAAATAAGCTAGAATGACTTAGAAAAATTACATAAGACAATACTTTTTACACTATATATAGACTTGTGTTAAGTTCTAAAAGGCTGCAGGGTTCTTGAAATAACAGCATTTTATTTCTTCATGTAGATCTGCTGTAAATTAGCGCTAGTCTCTTTCTTCTGAGAAATTTTTCTTAAAGCAAATTGCCTATAGATATGAATCTCCAGAGACTATGGCTTAGGTGCCATTTCTTTTGTCATGTCAGCTTAGTTGACTTTTAAGAACTAAGGGAACTTGGGATAAAAATGCAAATTTAGATGAACAGATCTTAATGTCACAGACTAAAAAATGTGAGATTGTAGAAATATACTGCTTTTTAAATGGTTAATAATGGAATGAACTTTGCTTTATGATTTTTTTACTCGTATCTTCATAGTAACTTGATTTTCATGGTCTTTTTCTCCAACTCTGAAAGTATGATATTTAAGAACTAGAATATTTGTGAGAGGAAAATGAAGATATCTGCTTCTAGAGAAATAACTGTAGTAAATTATGATCTGTTGGTAAATTATGACTAGCTTTATTCTAGATGGGCCTGAAATCACCTTTGGAAGTGAATCTGAATAAGTTTCCGTATCTTTAAGTAAATGCCAAGGACACCATGAACGTTTTATTAAAATTAACAAAGACTCTTTATGAAGAGGAGGACAAGGAGGGCGGGAAGTTTGTGAGGCTGTCTCACATCTGTTGTTGCAGATGGTCTCAGGGCCGGTAGGTAATGGATTCAGATGATCCTCTTCATGTGATGGTTTTGTAACTTTATTTCCCTTTGTCGTTGTAAACTCTGGAAGGTTCCCACTGTGAGAGGCATCTTGATAGGGCACTCATTAGCTTGAGGAAAAGCTGGAGTCTTTTGTCTGGGGATTTAGGAGTTGAAGCTGTGGATAGCTCTGCCTACTAACATTTCTGAAAACGTTTGGATTGGACGTTTCTCTCTCCCCAGTGTTCAGTCCTACCTGGCCTCGTCTAATCTTTCCACGGCCTTCCTGAGTCTGGGCTTTTCCAATCCATCCCGGCCTCATTCTGAAGCATAGCTCTGACTGAGTCAACCTTCGGACCCTTGCTAGCAAGTCATTCATGATTATATTATTTTTTTACAGGAAAAGTCCAAACTCCTTAGCATAGTTCTTAGAAACACTCACTGTCTTGCCTCAGTTTGCCTTTCCTAAGTACACACTGTGCTTCCCTTTACCCTAGTCCCCCTGCCCCTCTGGATGTTGAGATTCTCCCCACTGGCTTGACTTTTACCAGGGCCTTCGATTACTGTTTCTGCCTTTGGGAAAGAAATACTGTGGTCTCCGTGGTGACCTTGAACCCCCGGCCCGGGCCGGCCTTGACTCTCGAAGGCTCCATCGCTGAGCTCCTTCTCTGCTCCAGGCACCGCATCAAGCACTTGTCCCCACGGGCTGATGTCACAGTGTGTGCACTCCTGTTTGTCTGTCTGCTCTGTCCTACGTGTGGGCCTGCTTCTGCCTACAGCACCCTTTTTTATTAGCATCCTACATTTTATGATGCCTGAGTTGCAAGTGAAATTTTAAGTGCCAGGAATATATGCATTTTTCCAATTAATAGAATTGAGTTTCGAGAGACTGCTTAATGCCCAGCTTTCTCATGTCCTCATGCCCAAACTGTAAGCATTTTGTTTCCGACAGTTTAACATGAGGCCCAACCTGTACCTTCTCAACTTACCCTTCTAGATTTGTCAGTTACAACTTAGTTTACAGTTTTGTTACGTGTCCGCAGCAGAATTGATGTATGTGGGGAAAGACGCTTTTACATTTCTTTGTGCATGTTAATTTGTCAGTGGACAAGTTAGTACTTTAAGAGTAGTGTACTGCCATATTCATGTAAGATGCAACATTCCGATTTGTGTTTTTTTATTCTAAAAATGGTACTCACATGCCTTTTGGGGAGCATGCCATTCACAAGGGACTGTAAATGTTATCCTTGAACCTGTGTCCTTGCCGACATCTGGCTGTCTCCTTCAGCTGCTCTTTTGCTTAGGACTTTCCTCACTGACTTTTTCATGGCTTTCGGATCAGGGGCCCAGAGATACGCTTTTGAAGCAAGACTGTTTGCTTCTTTCTCAAAGAGCACCTGAGTCCTTCCACGTCCTCACTCACAGCCAGCGCTTCTTTTCCTTGCCACCCTGCGTAAAGCTGACGGAGCGGGCTCTGTGTCTGCCGGGCAGCGCTCCGGAAGAGTGTGTCTGTGTCCGTCATCCATTAATGTCTTGGTACTGGAAAATGCTTTTCAGGGTTTCTTAGTAAGAGAACAGAATCACTTTGTAGAGTTTGTCTTCAGAAAGTTGCAGTGAACGCAGATTCCTGTGCATCAGTACAGTGCAGCCATTCTTATGGCTTAAATAAATTTAAGCCATTATGGTTAATACTTCTTACTTCCCTCCCCTTACATTGTGCTGTGCCTGTCTCTCTTCTTGAGTTGAGCATGAAAAATGAATTTGAACATGAGTAGAATCCATTTGGGGACTAGGGCTTTTATTGTAAATAAAATTATTCATTTGTTATGTCCTGTTGTTTTCACCAGACAGTGTATTGATCTTTGGGTCGCTGTTCAGAATGGCAGAGTGGTCTTTAGCAAGCAGGCGACGTGGCTGTGGTGGTGGCCAGATTGACGGTGGCGCAGAGCGACAGAGACAAACCTGCTGCTGGCCATACTGCATTATCCAAAGCATTTGTCAACAGACTATTGAATCAGTTATTAAAAAGGCCAGTTTTGCCAAACTGGAGCATCACATATAGAATGTTATCAGGGCCAAACAATGTTAGGATGATGCATGGAGGTTGGCCTCGCGGAAGGTAGCTGTGAGGAATGAAACAAGGGAACCTAAAGGACACTTCTGCTGACACATTAGAAACAGAAAGTGTGGTACAAATGGAAACTGCTCTAAGAGCTAACTTCAACAGACAGAAAAGAAAACCCTTGATCACTGTCTTAACAAATTTTTGCTAGAACGCTTGTAGTATATAATGAGTGCGTTCATTGTGGTGAGGTGGTACGTGGAAATGTCTTTTAATACAGATTTTTACCTGTGCAAATCAGTGATAGCACGCTCTTTTCAGACCATGGCCATACTGAGTATTCTTGAAATACATGAAAAACTAGT
>PVIC010054564.1:0-11501 GCA_004025085.1 Thryonomys swinderianus | reverse complement strand
AGTGGGACATTTAGTGGCTTTAGGTGGAAAATGGTATAAACAATCAAATTTAATTACATTAAGAAATTTAGGATCTATACAATGTGGCAAGATAATACAAAGTTGAAAGCAATTACAAAACTTAATTGGAGAAATGATTATAGCTTGGGCTTAGGACAATTTATCTTAGCTAATCCTGTTCATTTTTTTGTTTCTCAGATACTTCCTTTGCTTCAAGTACACTGAGTATGTTCACAGTTTACAATAGCATGAGTATTCCTACTATATTTTTTTTGGTTTTCTCAACTAAGTATTATTATTATTATTCTTCAAATAATTTCTGTTTTTATACTTATGTTGCTGAGAAGAGTAAATATAAAGATTACCATACCCATTTATGATTTCTATGATATTCCAAAATGGTGTAACCAGTTGGAGGACAAATATAAAAAAGAAAGCTAATTATGAATATGACACAAAAATTGGTAACAACTTCAGTAAAGGGAAAGAAAAATCTGAGAGAAAGAATCTCAAGAGTGTGAAATCAAATATGCTGCATACCTTGTGATATGAAGATCAACACATACATACATGCACACACACATGCCCTGGATTTGGCAACGTGAAATTTATTGATTTGTCATGTGGACATTTGTGAGGTTAACTTTAAAAAATGAGTAAATGAAATAGAAGCTAGGCAGTTAAAGATTAACAATCTCTTCAAAACTGTCTTTTTGGGGGGATTACACTATTTTAAAACAATTTATATTTTGTATATTCCTAGAAAATGTCATTTCTTCTGTATCTCAGATTCATGATGTTATGTGCACTATTTTAATTAGTAGTACTTATACTATTTTTCCTTTATGTTTTCTGTACATTTCTTTTATAATTTGGTAATTTTAAAAACTGAAGAGAAATTATAGTAGAGGTGGTTGCTGGTTGAAAATTTGTGTTTTTTATGAAATGAACATTAAATCACGATCATATATACTAATATATATATTATTAAAAAGCAGAAAAGATTTGTGATACATAACTCAGCACACACGAGGAAAGAAAAAGGAGAGAAGAGAACATAGAAAAATAGATTAGAAATGGCTACATCTCCCACTGCAACACAAGGCGCGACGGTACACAGCAATCTAAGTACACATGTGTGTATATACATTTCTAGAGAAAACAGGAAACCATTTTCCAGTGACAAATTATATTGTTCTCAATGAGGAAACAATGTCATTCCCAGTTGGGGAAGAGATAAACTGAAGAGCAGGACAAAGCAAAGATCGTCATCTCACAGTGAGATGCATAATTTAGGAAATAAGTATGATGCCTTTGCAGACGAGTTTTCCATGTGAAATTTACACTTAGAAATTTATAATATTTGAATACCGGACAACGTTCTATATATTTTCTCTACTTCTGGAGAGGGGCAACACTGAAGGTGAAAAAAGATAAAGCTGAAGAAGTTTAATGAATTTCTTATTCTCATCCTTTCTCTAGCTCCATATAGACGTACACACACACACACACACACACACACACACACCATGCATATACACACCCACTCACAGAACTGAAATATAATTATTTCAGAGTTTTTATCTCCTAACTATTAGAAGGTTTTGCTATTTGTGGAACGAGATGATCACTGAGTTTTTCTATTAACGTTCAGAGACAAAAGACTTACACACGTTTGTGTGTACAGTATGGAGTTTGACTATCTCGCCTAAAATGTCTCAATCACATTGAAAGAAATGACCTAACTTTCTGCCTCAATTTGTTTAGAGTCTGACACAGTTTGCTTTTTTGTTATTTTGCTTTAATTTCAGTAAGCTAATGTATATTTTACACTTAAGAAAATGAACAAATGTTAAGATTATTGCTTGATAGCTTTTAACAAATATAAAAAGCCATGGAATGATAATCATAACTATATTTTGAGGTGTTTCAATAACTCAAAATGTGAATTTGCATTATTCTCTTCCTAATACATGAAAACAGCAGAAGTCATGAACTTTACTTTGTATATTGCACACAACTTTTCCACTATTTATGCAAGTGGCATAATATGGCATGAGTTCTCTGGGGGTATTTGGCTTATTTCATTCACTACATTTCAGTTATTCATGCCTATGGATTTTATTAGTTTATCTTATTTCTGAATAGAGCTCTATAACATAGTATTTATTTATTCAGCCCCAAAGAACATTCAAGTTAGATGTAATTTGAGATCATTGTGAATAAAGTGTTTGGTGTGTTTTTCACAAATCTTTCTGTGGATCTGTTTCCATTCATTTTGGTCAAATATCTCAGAAAACAAATCTCGGGTGTATTACAATTTAATATTTAGTTTAAAAGAAAACCATAAAGCTATATTCAATAATGTTTGTAAAAATGTTTTATAATAATGTTTTATACACTTATCACTTATGTTTGAGAGTTCTAGTTATTCTATATCCTTACTGACAGTTGATACTTTTTTCACCAATAAAAAAATGGTATAATTTGCATTAAAAAATTAAAGACTTTGATCATTTCCTCATGATCCTTTAGCAGTATGTTTTCTGTAGAGTATATATTCAAGTCTTTGTCCTTTTTCACCATCTTTTTTTCCACTGTGGTTTACCAGGTCTTCTTGGGTTGTGAGTTCAATAATATGGACTATAAATATAGGATATATAAATTGCAAATAATTATTCTAGACATTTCCTTCTTCCTACCTCATTTCTTTCATAGCATGTTTCCAAAGGGAGTTTAAGTTAGTACAATGCCCCAAAACAAATTATATTTCAGTTTTTGTTATTTTGTTACCTAAAAAAATTAGAATATAGTTTCAGTGAAGATTTTTTTTCATATTTTCTTCTAGAGTGTTTAGCAGTTTAGTGATTAGATGAATATTTAACATGCACTTCTCTCTCTCTCTCTCTCTCTCTCTCTCTCTCTCTCTCTCTCTCTCTCTCTCTCTCTCTCTGTCTCTCTCTTTTCTTTTTGAAACAGGGTCTCACTTCATAGTTCAGTCTGGCCCTGAACTCACAAGGTAGCCCAAGCAAGCCTCGAACTCACAGCATTCCTCCTGCCTCTGCCTTTGAGTGCTAGGATTACAGGTGTGAGAAACTATGCCTGGCTGTGTATTTTCTATTTCATGCACTTCTATTTAATATACTTACGTGCTATTGAGTTAAAGCTGTTAACACACACAAACACAACGTATACAGACAAGTATTTACTTAGTGATTCTGGAAGGCTCCTTTTTGAATAGTCAAATAAAAACCACTAAAATATCTTGAGACATGTAGTAAACTGCAAACAACACTATGTCCCTGGTGGGAATAAGACAATTCAAGGGGTATAAAGTAGTCAGTCGCCACAAATCCAGTTCAACTCACCATTCTGGCTTGTTATGAAAATAGATGGATTTGGAGAACCACAAGAGACTGTTATAAAATGAAGCATGGTATACCTTTAGCTTCTGTCTCAGAAACAGATATATTGCTTGATTGAATGAGCACCTTCTCTGGCAGCTGGTGAGCAGCTATTGATCTGGCAAATATTTTTTTTTCATAATCTCTGTTTTAAAAGAAACTATTTACACAGCTAGAATGTTACAAATAACATTTTATGGTCCCAGTTCAAAATCCCCTTTCTGGCCCTACATCATTATTCGCTCTGCAAGGACCTTGAGTAACAGCCCCTTTCATAACCAAACTCCCATCCATTACCTTGATGTTATCCTAATCGGGTTGAATGCATAGGAATGAACAGTTGCCTTGAACCGCTTGGCGAAATACCTTTGAGTCAGACAGTTTAACAAATTTGACAAAAATTCTTGGACTTGATTCCTTAGTGAAACTGTTACAGGTCCATTGATGCAGGGCATATTATAATATTGCTTCTAGGGCAAATAAGCAGTTATGTTTGCTATCTCTTGCTTCCAAATAGAGGTACAATACATTGCGAACCACTCTGAAGTTTAGAAGCAGTACATTTCACATTGGAGTATATTATTTTAAGTCAATAACTAAGCATTTAAAAAACAAAGCTTATGTAGGTGTGGGGATTGTAGGGTGGGTGAGGGAATGGGAAAAATGAGAATTAACTTGTGTTATATGCTGGTACAAATTCTCAAACTTGTGTGTGATCATGATGTGTATATATATAATTTACTAATAAGTATTCAAATTTAAAAAATAAAACCTCTTAGTTTTAATGGAGCTCTGAAGTAAAGGCTTTGAAAGGGCCAGAGTATTATGCAAGCTATTTTAGCATGGTGACAAGAAAACAGCAAATCAGATGTTGACTGTCATGTCAGCAATCTCTCTTTTCCAATATATATAATCATGGAAAAAAAAAAAGATTTCAGGTCAAAACTAAAGCACCTCCTCCAAATAACTGTTCTTTTGAAGAAAAAAAAATCTCTTGGCTTGTTACTGAGCTTTAATTTTGAGATTGTGCCCTCAACAAAAAGCTCCATGTGTATCACTAAATTAGATGCCCATGGTGAACTGAACTATAGTCTAATTCACCATGGCCCACCGTGGGGCATGTCAGAAATACATCACCAAAATGTCTAAAACCTGCTTGCAGAGCTCTCATGAAGAGTCCCTTTGCTAACAACAAACACAGGCAGGAATATCTCAGCAGTGCTTTATTAATGATTCTAACTATTATGGAGTATCAGGCCAAAAGGAATGACTTTAGCACCCTAAGTCCTTTATAATGTATCTCTAGGGAACAGAAATCCTTCTAGAGAGCAGAACTCTGAGCAATATATATGCTTCATTATGTCGAAAAGAAATCACTCTAGGGCTATGAATATATATTGATAAATTGTTTTGCTGAATGATTAGGGAATTGGAAAGAATATGATTAGAAAATGGATGACAAAGAGTTCTTGGGAAGAGATATGTGGGTAGTTCATTGAATGGCTAAGAGATTTTTTTTTTTGGATTCAGTGTGAATATTCAACAAATGATGATCCCAAAAGAAAGTCAGCTCTCTCATTGTACAAAAGACTCGTAGCCAAAGTTTCCATGGTAGCAGGGATGATGGTGCGCATGGTCTAGCAATGTGGACTTCAGTCAAGGTCGATTTGGCTGTTGCTAATGCCGAGCACCCAGTTCAGCAGCATCAGAGGCCAACTGTAAATTCCCAATATAGTGAAGCTTCCTAGCATGACCAACTGCCGTTTTGCTAAATTAATTGCTTGTAATACTTCCATCACAAAAGGGACACAACTTTTTTTTTTCTTTTTTGATTAGAAACATCTACATAGGTACTTGCCTTTCCTTAATGCAAGATTTATGGCAAAACTTCTTGTGGATTTACAGCACGCTTTTTCACTGTTACGGTATTCCATGCAGCACTGTTCCCAATCAAGGAACTCGGTTCAAAGCAAATGGTAAACGGTAATATAGCTGAAATTCTAGAATTTGCTTCTCTAGTACCTTGAAGTAACCGGCCAATAGAATTTTAAAAACTAGGGATAATGCCAAGTAGGTGGCAGGCACTTCCTGCCCATGAGGAGAATGGAGTACCTCTATTGTCTAGGTCACTGATCCTGATTACAAGAGAAAATGCGCCCACTGCTACAGGCCAGGTGAGCAATAAATTGCCTGGACTTCAGGGTTCTGCTTTAGTGTCTCTTGGTACTATCGTGCCACTGATTAAATCTGACATAAAAGTAGAACTTGTTGGCTGGGCATGGTGGCTCACGCCTGTAATCCCAGCACTCAGGAGGCAGAGACAGGAGGATTGCTGAGTTCGAAGCTTGCCTGGACTACATAGTGAGCTCAGAGCCAGCCTGAACTACAAAGCGAGACCCTGTCTCAAAAAAAAAAAAAAGTAGAACTTGTCTTTAAAAATTTCTATGCTATTTTGATAGAAAATATTTATGTTTAATTCCACTTACAATTTATTGGAATATGACAATATTTATATTTAAAAGGGAATTTTAACATTAAGGTTTATATATCATACAGCTAGACAAAAATATGGGCAAAAATATGTATATATGAAGGTAGATATAATTTAGTTGTTATTAGTATATTTATTATTTTTAGTAGAGTTTATTGGTACATTTTATATATGTTATGATCACAATCAGCACTGAGAATTTGTACAGGATAGTGCACAGCTATAAAACTGTACACAAAACTCTCAATTCTGTTAAACCTTGTCTTAGTCACATTCCTAGCGGCCCACACAGAATACGTAACATCTGTACCTTCAAGGAAGTGAGGTTTGTTTTGGTTCCGTCCGTAGAGGCTTCGCTGTATAGTTGGCCGCTCCAAGACAAGAATGCCTGGGGTCCAGGACGCAAGACGGAGGAGTCAGGGAGGGAGAGGAGCGCTTCCCGACCACACTCCTAGTGACGCCTCCGATAGCGCGTCTCCCCACATCTCAGCGAGCTGTGCCCCCATCGGGGACTAAGTACGGATCAGCATCACGCCTCAGAGGCCAGGGGCTTCCCCAAAAGCCTCTCTTTCAGGCACATGAGGCTTTGTATGACATTAAAATACAAACCGTAGATTATTTCCTGCTATCACTCTGCTTTTCCAAGGGATGTGATTGAAATATTATTTGTAACCTATTGAGGTTTTGAAAGTTCATGATATATTCCCAATATACAACCAAACATTCACCAGGAAAAAGAGCTTTGTGTGTTTAAATTATTCTCTCCACATTAAAGTATAATATATTAGAACTAGTGGAATAATTAATATTGTCTTTACTTGTGATGGATTTTATAATTTATTGAATCTTTTTTCATTTTTACTGTCTTTGATTTTCATCAGTCAATGTTAAATGTTATTAAATGAAATCTAAAATATTTTACAGTCAGAGATCAACCTAAGGGAGAAACAGTTTTTCATGTAGTAGTTTAGGATGATAATTGGTAATCACAGTATAATTCTAAACACATCTGCCACAACTGCATACTTCGACATTATTTTTTTAATTTTTGTGTTTAAATCTTTTTTGGATATTTCAATAATATAGCCTAATAAAATATTTAATTGCTGAACATTTTACACAGGTAGATCAAATAGGAAAGAGCAAGCCAACTAGTTTTTATTTGATTCTCCAATTCTGACATGTCTTTTATGCTGGTGATATTAATCATTCAATATTGATTTTGGTAACTAGGGTATAGAGTGTTCCATTTTAATTTTACTATTTAATTCTCTCATTTCAATATTTATTCAACACTGTCATTCTAGATTTATATTGAGTCAACAGATTTACAGAGACTCAGGATAATGCGTATGACAGCTATATAGAAATTTAACTCCTTTTAGCAGAGATTACTAACATACTGAGATGGAGTTACAAGAGCTTTTCAATTCTAATACAGGCAGGAATGCCACAGAAACTTGCATTGAATACAGGGTAGTTCAAACAGTATGAACTGCAAAAATAATAAGTGATTCAAAATCTGTCAGTACTTTGAAGGAACAAAGAGAACAGAAGCAAAAATCCAAGGTGCTAAAAAGCTCGACAATTTCTCTTTAGGTTTCTATAGATTTATTCCCTCAAATTATGGTGCTTTACTATTTTATATTCAAATTGTAATAAAATTTTAAAGAAAAATAATAACACTACATGCTGGTTCTTGAGATTGTCTTCTTTTGTCTGTCTTGGAGGGAAGAAAAACTTCAATAAAATAAGAAATCAAAAGCAATAGTGAGGGGCAGAGATTTAACTCAGTGGTTCTGGGGCCTGCCTCGCAAGCGCAAGGTCCTGAGTTTGATCCCTGGTGACCACATACAGTGCTGGGCATGGTGACTCATGTCCACCAGCAATCAATACCACGTACCACAGGGCCAGGTGTGGTGGCTCATGTCTGTAATCCCAGCACTTGAGGCTCAGAAGCAGGAGGATTGCTGAGTTTGAGACTTGCTTGGCCTACATAGTAAACTCAGGGCCAGGCTGACCTACAAAGTGAGACCTTGTCTTAAAAAAAATAGTGAAAGTAAAATTATGAATAGTGGTTATGCAACATTTTAATTTTTAAATGTTATTTAATGGCATTTACAGTAAAATGACTGTTACTTACAATGGAAAACATACTCTTGTGAAAACTGCAATTTTCAAAATCCTAAACTGCTGATTGGAAAAGTTCAAAGTTTTATGCAAGAGAAAGTCAATAAAAGTAAATTCTCAGATATACAAAGTCTAAGAATATATCCCATTTAGTATTATTTCAAATATACTTCTTGAATGTTTTTATCTTGTACATAGTATGAAAAAATAAAGCAAACAAAAACACTTTAGAGTCTAGATAGATGTGCATGGTTTAATCGAAACAGAGTGCAGCTGGCCTCGATAGAGGAATACGTGAACCCCTGTGATAGTAAATAAGCACACTGATTAATCACAGAGCCTTTACTACCAGACAGACCGCGCCTCTGCTGGCTGGGTCACCTTGGAGTATGTCTTGAAACCATCTTAGCTTCAGTGTTCTAAATTGTAAGATAGGGATATTGTATCTGCCCCTCATGTAATGGTAAAATTTAAATGTCAGCATAAATGTGAGTCCTTATCACACTCTGAATGGCTAGGAAAGGCAGTGAGTGGAGGACAGAAAGCAGAAGTCTGTCAAAACGCTGTAAATCTGTTTCTCAACGGAATTTTTTTCATTTCATTTTTTTTGGCTATATCTGTTTAGTAGCATAAGACTAAGCAATTCTTGAGTAAGTCTAATCATGGAAAAATGGTTTTAGAAAGGCTCTAGCAGCTTAGGAGCTGTACTGATTTGCCAAGTACATACCAAAAGATCTGTCTATAAAACTCCCAATCTATTATAGAGAGTTGAAAACACAAATAGAACAAAATTTGCTGATGCTATTGCTCTTGCTTTCATTATATTTTTCTGGGCTTTAAAAAAATCATACTTCATTTAAAAAGTATTTTTATTCTACCCTTAAGAAATAAAACACTGGGCTGGAGATTTAGCTCAGTGGCTTCAGTGCCTGCCTCACAAGCACAAGGTTCTGAGTTCGATCCCCAGTAACCACATACAGTGCTGGGCATGGTGATTCATGCCCACAACAATCAGTACCACATACCACAGTGCTGGGTGTGGTGGCTCACGACTGTAATCCCAGCACTCGGGAGGCAGAGGCAGGAGGACTTGGGGGTTCAAGGCTTGTCTGAGCTACATAGTGAGCTCAAGGCCAGCCTGATCTACAAGGTGACACCCTGCCTCGAAAAAAAAAAAAAAGAGAAATATATACAGAGAATATATAGAAATCAAGACCCTGTCTCAATAAACAAATAATAATAAAAATATTAAATTCTAAATTGTAGATAAAGGCTATAAGAAAATAAACATTTTGACCTTCACTCCAGTGAAGGATTAACTGAATGTAATTTTATGTTTGTATGTTGGTACGGATGCACATAAACATGCTTAAGAGAATCTTATGTTGTCAAATACTTCAAATCACCTGGATTTGGAGAACTTTGGGATAATTTTAACTATTCCTTCTTTTGACAGTGTATTTTATGATACAGTCCTTGCAACTGAGCACTGATTCTTGATGTAGGCATCCACAGAAGATGCAAAGTCATTTCATTTGCTGGCTGGTATAAGAACCATTTCAACAAGCCACAACCCTCACAAACATCATGAAATTAATATTAGTGAATTTATCTCCTGCAGGCCAAATTTGGAGTTAACTGGCTTCTGTCAACACAGGGCACAGAGTTGTCCCAGCAGGAACCTAGACTTAAATCCACAAGGGCTCTGGAATCACTCGGAATTAGTCCAGTACATATTCCTCATTCAAAACTATGCAGCAAGGACCTCACTAGTTGGTTCAAGAATTTACATTTGTGATTACTTATCATTAACCCACTGAAGATTATTTGCTCATCAAATTGCAAAAGTAATCTGTCAGTAGTAAAAATATAGAAAATTCTCACTCTAGCACAACCTCTGATGAGTAGAGTGCTTAGGTTATAAAGCTCAATGAAATCAACATGCAGCTAGAGGATAATTATCAGCTTTAGGTTTGAAACTGGTACAATGGACCTTGAAAATTTAAATTAACTATAGCCTTTACTAGTGACCTCCATATCTGTTCTACACAAGTTGCTCTTTGTTATGTGGAAATTTAATTCTTTGGTTTCAGTAGATTTTGTTGCTCTTGGACATATAATCATCCTATTAAATTATTTGTTTTTCCTGTAAAAGTGCAATTACTTTAAGCACAGTGTTGAAATCTCATTATTTTTTATTTGAGCATTTTAGAAATTTTATGTAAAAATGGTATGTCCTCTATATTTTGCATTTTTTTAAAAATTCCCACTGAAGTGTATTTCACTTGTTTCTAGGGCAACCATTATTTTGAGTGTACTGCTGAGCAAAATTGAAAATGAGTAAAACTGAAAATCATTAATGATACTATCAACATTTAAAACAAAATTCTGCTAGTCTTTCTCAATGAATTGTAAGGTTTAGTGCAATTTTTGATATATAACTTCATTTGAGTTTTATGTGTTTCTTTTACTTATAATAAAGAAGGTTTAGAATTTGTAAAATGATTGGTTTCCATATAAACTAAAATGTTACTATTTATTTATTTAATTTACACATTTAATACCTATAATACACTTCATATAAAATTAAATATCCCGATTGATTGGGATATTAAACCCAATTCATCAAAGTTTATCATCTGTTCCAATAGCACTGATAAAATTGTTCTTACATTTTAACTAAAATGTTTGAATTTATGTTTATAATTCCTATTAACCCATACACAAATGATATACAAAAATAAATTATTTTTATTTCCTGATATACACAAATTATTTTTAATTGAATTCTTTATTGGTACATTTTATAGACAGTGCACAATCACATTCAACATTTGGGAATTTGTACCAATAATAAATTATTTTTAAGTACAGTTATTCAAGTAAAATTTGGAATTATTGATATCTTATAAAGCTTTAACAGACATTCATGAGTATAAGAAAATATATCCTGTGGTGAAAAGAAAATTAACAGTTTGTTTTGTAAGATTTAAATATCATGTATAGATTTTGAGTGATTTTAAATATCAATATGTACATTTAAATTTAAAAATGCACCATAGTCAGAATTTTCTATGTATGATTATATATTTTCTAAGATAACAAATGAAACCTTTGTATCACTTTGCACATAAAATTATTCCACAATGCCCAGCATTGTGGTATGTGGTTAACCAAGGATCAAACTCAGGACATTGCACTTGCCAGGCAGCACTGGAACCACAGAGCGAAAATCCCAGGCCTTTGATCTCAGTTCTTATATTAAGAAATTTGCTGTAATTCTAAATTTTCATTTAATAATCATAAAATATCTGATTTAAACTTGTTACAATTCTCTCTTTTGGAGATAAATTTATATTCATTTTTATCAATTCTGCCAGACATATTTCAACATTTCACACATTTTGAATTAGTTATTGGTGGCACCTTTGTAAATATAATACTTCTACACTCATTTTTATAACTCCTTTCTGGCA
>PVIC010054563.1:0-11502 GCA_004025085.1 Thryonomys swinderianus | reverse complement strand
GCGATCCTCCTGTCTCTGCCTCCCGAGTGCTGGGATTGCAGGCGTGAGCCACCACGCCCGGCAAAAAAATGTAGTCTTAATCGTAAAACTTTGTATATAATTTTAAAATTTATAACTCTTTTCAAATTATAAAAGCTATGTGATATTTCAAGCAGAATTTAAAAATAATGCAATGAATATGTTTTCCTAACATTCGATTCAAGATATAACACATTACCAAGAATCAAAGCTTCTTTCTCTTTCATTACCAAATTGCTACTTTGTATTCGTTTCTGAGTTTTCCTGTCTTTCCCTCCATGCTGCTATACAGCAAGCCTAAATTTCTGGACCTTTTGTTAGGAAGTTTAGCTGGGAGGTGATGGATGATTCAGAACCGGACATAAACACTACAACGTGTTCCAGCAGCAGTTCTCAGCCTGGCTGCGTGTACAAGTTGCCCGGGCTCTTTTCAAAGCCCTGCAGGTCTGATCCAGGGTCCCTCGTGGTTCTGACTGGCTTGTTCCACGCGGGCTCACAGCTGTCCCCGTCCCTCCCGGGCAGCCAGAGCGCCGCCCCTGACAGGGCTTGGGTGTCTGCCACGTGGCTCCACCTGACATTCCTGGGTTCGTCTCCTGTCTCGTTTCCTCTGATGGACAGGGAGCGAAACCACTAAACTGCTCCGTCTAGAGCGTATCAGAAGAGCAGACACCATCTTGACCTTTTCAGCGAGCTTCTCTGAGGACCACTGTCAGGGCCTACTGTTCCTCTGTCTATTGTTTTTGGCCTTTATTTTGTGGGAGATGAAGAGGGAGTATCAGATTAACAAAATAGACATGCGAGGTGGCCTTCTGTAGTCTATCTGACCCTGGGGTCAGCAAGTCACCTAACTCCAGAAATACAATGTGTACTGGTACAGAAACCAGCAATAAAACATGCAAAGTGCTTTTTTTTTTTTTTTTTTTTTTTTTTGAGACAGGGTCTCGCTTTGTAGTTCAGTCTGGCCTTGAGCTCACTATGAAGCTCAGGCAAGCCTCCAACTCAGCAATGCTCCTGCCTCTGCCTCCGAGTGCTGGGATTACAGGTGTGAGCCACCACGCCCAGCATTGTGGTATGTGGTACTGATTGCTGGTGGGCGTGAGTCACCACGCCCAGCATTGTATGTGGTCACTGGAGATTGAACCAGGGACCTTGAGCTTGCTAGGCAGGCGCTGGAACCACTGAGCTAAATCTCTGGCTCAAAAGTGCTTTTTCTTGTCTTTAATGAGTTCCTGGTTCCAGTCATCTACCTGAGCCCAGCAGTCAAGCTGGGGGACTGACTGTGTCGTATATTTGAGTTTCATAATGTTACCCAACCTTATAAAACTGTGTGAACACAGTGAGCTGGCCAGACTCCTAGTTTGAAGGCTTAGGCCTCACAATTCCATAGCAAGTTTTCATCATGTAAATTCACCCTCGAGGCCCCGTGAGTGCTTCAGTTTCTAAGCACTAGAAAGAACCAAGCTCTTAAAGTGATCATGAGTGTAACAGTCTGGACGCCTTTTCCTGTTCCGTTCCAGATTTAGCAGTCGTTAGCACTCTTTAGGAGCTGCGTGAACGGCGGCAGTAACCTAAGTCCCCAGGGCCACGAGGAGCTGGCCAGAACTTTACTCGCTGCAGAGTATTTTTATTTCAGACAAGCTTTTTGGTTGTCCAGGGGTAGAAGAAACCAAACGCTTTTGCTCAGGGCCTTGAAGCAAAGTCAGCCAGAGGGAAAATTGGCATTCTCTGCCAGGGCACATCTGGGTTCTGCTGCTGGATGAAGGAGGCCGTGTGATCTCTGCCTGTGTTTTACGCCTTCCGGTCGAGCAGGCAAGCTCCTCCTGGAAGACACAGGCAAGAGTCAGATCAAGTCCTTATTTAGTGCGGCCAGAACGACTGAGTCTCTCTCTCAATTTGGAATCATGTGATTGCACAAAAGTCTGGTTTATTGTTTGATATGAAAAAATGAGGAAGTCTAGCCCAGAGTTAGGAGTAATTCAGAATGTGTCCTTCATTGATGAATTTCCTTGAATTATATACTGTATTCAGAAGCAGAGCGTTATGTTTTTGTTTACCAACCACTAACGGAAATCCCTAACTTTCTTGCAGGGAAAATACTTTGAAATCCAGTTCAGTCCAGGTGGGGAGCCAGATGGTGGAAAGATCTCCAACTTCCTTCTGGAAAAGTCTAGGGTGGTGATGAGGAACCTGGGAGAGCGGAGTTTTCACATATTTTACCAGGTTTTCCTTTATTTCTTTTTTCCCCACTTCATATTACTTTTTTTTTTTTTTAATGCTGTTGTAGACAATGTGGTCTGTCTACTATGTAGGGAGATCTGGCCTGGGTGGTCAGCGGAGGAAAAGGAGATGCCAAGGAGGACATGGGTCAGGGTTCAGGCCACACAGGAGTAGGCATAGACGAGTGACTGGAAGGAAAACAGAAGCAGCTGAAGGCAGTGATTTCCGATCTTTAGAGCTTTCAGTGATACTAATAGCCCACCGTGGCATGTGTGCCAAGGTTTGCCATCACTGATTTCAGGTCTTTAATGCCAGCTCAGCAAGTGTCCAGTCTGAAGCCAGGGAGAGTTTGAGCCTCAAGCAGCACGCAGGATCCCCTAGAAGAGTGTTCCAGGCTTTAGCAGCCATCCCATTCAACAGTCCATAAGTATGTAAAAAATACCTGGCATATTTAAATTTGTAGTGTTTGGGTTTATTTATTGATATTTTCACGTCAGGGGCCCATATTAGAATTTCTTTAAAGATTGCCCTGGTGACTGTTTCTGTTTGGTTTGGTTTGGTTTCCAGTTTGAAAATTACTGGGTTAAAAGGAAGTCGAACTGTGGAAGTCGCTCACAGACAATCTTCAGTTATACGGAGATCTCTGATGATACCAAGTAATTATTTTTTTTTTTTTTGAGACAGGCTCTTGCTTTGTGGTTCAGGCTGGCCCTGAGCTCAATAGGTAGCCCAGGTAAGCCTGGAACTCAGCAATCCTCCTGTCTCTGCCTCCCGAGTGCTGGGATGACAGGCATGAGCCCCCACGCCCAGCATTGTGGTATGTGGTATTGATTGCTGGTGGGTGTGAATCACTACATCCAGCACTGTATGTGGTTACCAGAATTGAACTCAGGACCATTGCGCTTGTGAGCCAGGCGCTGGAACCACTGAGTCAAATCTCTGGCCCCCAAGTAATTCTTTCAGTTGATATCTGTTGGTTAAAAAGCATATATATAACTAAAAGCTTCTGTAAATTCAGTAATGTGTATAATCAAAACAAATACCTGAATGAATGAAAAAAATTCTCTCACTCATTGAGTGAATGCTAAACAGGCGTGTATAATGGAGTTAGTAGATGTGAGCCTGCCCTCCAGTGTGAGTCCTCAGCCTGTCAGTCAGAAGTAATGGCTGAAGTTGGGAAACAGATGAGTCTCCCCCGGAGGAGCGTGGAGAGGGTGGTGTTGCAGGACCTGCACTGTCCCCAGGAGGCAGGCCGGGAGCAGGAGCAGCCCATGAGGAGGAAGCCTGGGGTCCTGCTGTGTCACCACAGCCACGGCAGCTTCAGGGGACCAGATCACACACGGCAAGCTCATGGGGGAAAGGGGTGCTGGCCGCCTGGGATCTGGGGACGGACAGCAAGCCATCAGATTTAAGCACTGGAATGTCGGGAGAGGAGAAGGTGGACACGAGTGGGTAAACGACGGTGAAGTAGATGGTGCAGCTTGAATAATCCAGCCAAAGATCAGCTTCTAATGAGGGCTGCAGAGAGAAGAGTTGGACAAAAGGACATTGAAGATTTAAAGGAAAGGGGACCACATGGGGCAGGCACGTTCTTCGGACAAAATTCAAAAGACTACTATAAAATGATTTTCTGTAAAAAGGGAGGAGGAGGAGGGAGCTAGGATTTCTCAGGAAAGCTGATGAGGCCATCTGTCTGGGGGAGGAGGCCAGGATATGAGGAACTGGACACCGAGGGGGAAGCATGCCGAGGAACTGACTCTGTTTTTCTAAATATTGCTGGTCCAGCGCCATGGCACATAGAATGGGAAAGGGGACCTTAGAGAACCTCTGCAGTGAGTCCCGGTCTCCTGTGAGCCACAGCAGCACAAGGCTAATTAAAGAATAAAGACAGGAAACAAGAGTTAGAGAGAAGCAGGGTCTTGGGACTGATGAGTGCGGCTCTAGGCAAAGGCCCCCAAGTGCATCCAGTATTTATTGAATACAACAATGGGAGGAGATAGGGAGCTGTATATGCTTTGAAGCCATCGAATGACCTAGTGCCGAACACTGGGCATGATAGTGCCAGGCAGGGGCTGTCAGAGAGTAAGCACTCTGTACCTTGCATGGATAGAGTAACTAGGTACGAGAACCAGGTAAAGTTAGTAGACAGCCCATCAGGTCAGGGAGAAGCCATAATTAGGGGAAAGGATTTTAATTGGGGTCACACTGACCTCAGCTGCACGTAACTCAGCAGAACCACTTTGCAGAACAGGCCTACCCTTTTTGGGAACCACTGGGGGTCGGGCCTTACCCTCCCAACCTCTGACGTGACACGAGTCACATGGGGCTTCAATTGACTCATGTTACAGACAGTAGAGCCAAATTATGGAAGCAAAAAGTATGTGCGACTCACAGCATGCTAGTACTGGGCAAGATTGTTTGCTGCACTGAAGTGTCCTGGAAATGTCTTAACCTGGACGGAGCGTGTCCCAACCTCTTCTGTAACATTTCCCTGGAAATGAGACCTGGTGGGAGGATTTACACCAGGGCTATTGTCAAACACTGCAGATCAGTTTTTATTGTTCCCAAGAGCTGGCTCTTCCAGCACACTGTTGATTAGAGCTTGAGGCAGATTGCAGAATTAGAACCAAAAGCAAAGGCCCAGGCCAGGAGGCTTCCAAGTACCAGAGAGCAGGACCCAACGGAGTTTGCAAATATGCACTCTCTAGCCAAATGCAAGGAGCAGCCAGCTCCACTTTAAAAATCCGTCATTCAGGGCCGGAGATTTAGCTCAGTGGTTCCAGTGCCTGCCTCACAAGCGCAAGGCCCTGAGTTCGATCCCTGGTAACCATATACAATGCTGGGCGTGGTGACTCACGCCCACCAGCAATCAATAGCACATATCAGCAGTGCTGGGCATGGTGGCTCACGCCTGTCATCCCAGCACTCAGGAGGCAGAGGCAGGAGGATTGCTGAGTTCAAGGCTTGCCTGGGCTATATATATATAGTGAGCTCAGGGCCAGCCTGAGCTACAAGTGAGACCCTGTCTCAAAAAAAAAAACCCATTCAGCTGGGCACAAATCAAGCAGCTGTGATGTTTTCTGTTCAGAGGGGGCCTAGGTACAGCAGTTCATGTCCTCTCACTAGACGGAAGAGAACCTTCAGGTTCTGCAGGTCTTAGCAGAATTAGAATTTGCAAAGATGACTTGAGGCTCCCGGAAGTAGAGTGGATATTACCACCTGTGATTTTGGGAAGCAGGGGTCAGAAGCCCTGCACGCCCAGGCCCAGGCGTGCTGCTGGCAGGAACCGAGGGTGACTGCGGGGGCTCCGGGTCATGGCTCTCGCCGCGTTCTCTTGCTGCAGCTGATCGAGGGCGCCTCCGCCGAGCAGAAGCACAGCCTCGGGATCACCAGCATGGACTATTACTATTACCTGAGCCTCTCTGGGTCCTACAAGGTTGACGACATTGATGACAAGCGGGAGTTCCAGGAAACCCTGGTAAGTGCCAGGACAGGGCCAGGCTGGCCTCACATTTGCAATCCTCCTGCCTCAGCCTCCTGAGTAGGACAATAGGCACGTGCCATGACATCGAGCTTAATCGACTGCAGAAATTTTGAAAACTCTTAAGTCTTTTTCGATGCCCCCCTATTTCTTTGCTTTTTCTTCTCCTAGCTATTTCCAAGTCAGGGGACAATCCTCTATAGTTTATGCTGTTCTCATTTTATTTCCGTCACCATGTAAATTGTGGAAGTAGTCAGTTAACTGGCCGTTTGCAACCTGGAAGAAACAGCTCCGAGGAATCGACCTCGGTCTAGAGGAGGTTGCTGCCCATGGAAGCCTGGAAGGACTGTCCGGGCTCAGACCCTGGAGGGGGCCGCAGCCAGGCCCTCCCTCTGCCCAGGTCCAGCCTGAGGGGAGTCGTCAGTGAGGAAAGCTGACATCTGCATGTCAAGGGGCAGGAGGTCCAGACGGCTGTGTCCGGTCCCCCACACCACACCTTAAAGGCGCAGGAAATATGCCTAAGAGGCTGTGCGCCAGTCAGGGGGCCTCTGTCATGTGTCGGGATACAAATAGCCAACGCTCAGACAGTGAAGCTGCTTTTATTGAATGTAATAGGCCTCAGAAAGCCAGCTTCCTCATGGCACAATAGCCAGGGACCACGCGTCCGGGCACCTCCCAGGGCCCTGCAAACCCAGCCCCGCACACGGTGACTGTCCGCGCGGTCCATTCTGTGGGTCTCCACCGTGCGCTGTCAGGCTGCTAAGCGGGGTGTCTGGACCTCCAAATGTCTCTTCCAGCACGCCATGGACGTGATCGGCATCTTCACGGACGAGCAGACGCTGGTGCTGCAGATCGTAGCTGGGATTCTCCACTTGGGCAACATCAGCTTCAAGGAAGTAGGCAACTACGCGGCCGTGGAGAGCGAGGAGTGTGAGTAGCTCAGGGCCTGGCTGTTGTCAGCCGGGCTTGGGTCGCGGGTGGGGCTGTTGGAAGAGGTAGAAAGTCTCACAGGTCCCGCTGGGACAAAGCAACAAGGCCTTGGGGAGAAGGGAACCTTTTCTGTGGACTTGTCCCTGTGCACGACCAGCAACTCGGTGCCCACTCTGTACAGGATCAGTAAGATCATTTCTGTTTGTTACTGGGCTTAAGGGCATCCGGCAGGATGGCACGTGGAGGCTTAAAGATAAAGATGTAGGGCCAGAGGGTTAGCTCAGTGGTTCCGGCGCCTGCCTCGCAAGTGCAAGGTCCTAAGTTCGATCCCCGGTAACCACATAGAATGCTGGGCGTGGAGACACGCCCACCAACAATCAACACCGCATACCACAATGCTGGACGTGGTGGCTCACACCTGTAATCCCAGCACTCGGGAGGCAGAGACAGGAGGATTGCTGAGTTCGCGGTGGCTTGCCTGGGCACCATAGTGAGCTCAGGGCCAGCCTGAACTACAAAGCGAGACCCTGTCTCCAAAAAAGCAAAAAAAAAAAAAATAAAAAAATATAAAGATGTCAGGAAAAGTAATGGTTTAAAAACTCAAGAGACAAGTCTCTTAGTGAATCGTTTTCTTATAACTGGTGTTTATGAAGAGTGGGCTGATTTTCCTTAAAGGCCCTAAAGAGCAGGCAGTGGGAAGCTCGATGGTTTCGTTTGTGCTGTGGATTAGATTAAATTTCTGAGCACAGCTGGGCGTGGTGGCTCACGCCTGTAATCCCAGCACTCGGAAGGCAGAGGCAGAAGGATTACTGAGTTCGAGGCTTGCCTGGGCTACACAGTGAGCTCAGGGCCAGCCTGAACTACAAAGCGAGACCCTATCTCAAAAAAAAAAAAAAAATTTCTGAGCACAGACAAGTGCACCCTGTGCAGACACGTTTCTGATCATCACATCTCGGGTATTCAGATCCTCAAGACCAACATGGTCATTTTTACTCTCTGGGAAGAAATCTGGGTTCTCCCGGGAGAAACACTCTGGTCCCGTGTCCCCGTGATCTACCGTGAATACCACGACATGTGACCTCAGGTCGTGGGCAGGGCTGCTTTCCAGGCAGATCTCAGAACCCACACAGCCTCTCACCACCCAGGAAGGCATTTCTCTCTTTCTCAGCATTCTTCAAGGATGATAAATTTAGATGCTTAGTAATAAATAGTATCCCACTCATTGCTGACAATGCACTGGGAATATTTCCATTCCAAATAAGGTTCTTTTAAAAATGTTTTTTGTTTTCTTTTCTCCTGAAGGAGGGAAGTTCTGCTAATATCTTGACATTTATCTGATAAGGACAAATTATGTTTACCAGGGAAAGGGGGTAGAGAACAATAAATATGTAGGGTATCTAGAAATATGACCTAATGATCACGGTAAAATAACAGTGTTTGCAGGCTGTATGAGCTTTCTCCTTGACACTGAACAAACTCACATCCAGTAGAACCGTTCACCCTTAGCCAGTGTTAATGGCTAAGTAGCAGTTCGGTTTATTGTGCCTGTTGAATTAAAATGGGTATCTCTTGCCTGTTGGATAGCAAAAGCCTTTATTGTCTCCGTACTTGAGAACACAGTCATGACACAGACCAGCAAACGTGCCCGGATGTTTGTGCCAAGTGTTTCACTGCTCACTGACATCTGGCTTCGGTCGCCTCTGCTGCCAGATGGTTAAGGCCCAGACGGGCAGCGGCTTATGAAATTCCCCAGCCGGAGCTGGTGGAGCAATGGAGCTGAGACAGGGCTGAGCCTGAAGCCAAGTAGGTCTAGCAGAACACTGTGCACCCGTCCTAATCATTTTTCCTCTGTCATTTCTGATTCTCATTCTCTTGGGCGTGTATCCATGTGGTCACAGTGGGTAAACCGTGAGAGTTCTGTCTCACTCCCTGTAGTCAGTTTGCTCCGTCCCCGGCAGTGGCCAAGGTCCCCAGGGGTCTGTGTCCCAAGTGGTCACACACGTCCACTCGCTCCCCTCTTCTGTGGAGTGAGAACTCATAACACAGTGTCCTACAGTTGCCCTTTCACATAACACCACACTTCAGAGGTTAACTGATACCAGTTCATAAGGACTATCATCCCCCTTTCCATTGCTTGGCTACCTTGTATTTTTGAAACACTAACTCCTCTCTTGCCAAGAATCTAGATGATTTCTGATCCTCTGCTTCTGATGTTCTGAGTGATCACTTCTGACACAAATGACTTTTTCATGTCACCTTGCTCCTATTTGCAAGTATCTGTGGAACAGAGGCATAGAACAATGTGCTACCCGTGTTCTTATTCTCAAAGAAAGCCTCTTTCGTTATTTTGGAATAAATAGCCTTTTAAGTAAAACAGCCACTTATTTAAACTGGAGATAAAGAATTTCATTGATCAACCTTTTATGTCACCAAGTAGCCAATCAAATCTCAGTTTAGGGGCCGGAGATTTAGCTCAGTGGTTCTGGTGCTTGCCTCACAAGCGCAAAGTCCTAAGTTTGATCCCCGGTAACCACATACAATGCTGGGCATGGAGACTTATGCCCACCAGCCATCAATACCACATACCACAGTGCCGGGCATGGTGGCTCACGCCTGTAATCCCAGCACTCAGGAGGCAGAGGCAGGAGGATTGCTGAGTTCCAGGCTTGCTTGGGCTACATAGTGAGCTCAGGGCCAGCCTGAACTACAAAGCGAGACCCTGCCTCAAAAAAAAAAAATCTCAGTTTAGGTGCTTATGTGCCTGTCAACCCCAATATGATAAAAGGGCAGACTTTGGGAAACTACTTTTTGCTAGGAAAGTATTAAATATCAAACTAATTGTTGGTAAGAATTCCATTTAAGATACAAAATGTTATTTTAATAACAAAGAGGAATAAAACACGTATGTGACAGCTCCCTTTCTTTGCCCTATGATTAGTGGGTTACAGGTAAGCCATATTTACCTTACCATTTACCCTATTTGCCTTACCAAAAATAAGGAATTTTGTATCACTACATGTGTTTTGGGATTTCCTGTCTTCTTTAGAGTTCAGACTTAAATAGAAAAATTAAACCTAACTGTGCTTTCTCATTGGATGCAATAATTTAAACCTGTCTTTGTTAAACATGCTGAAACATTACTTTTTCATTGGGTTGTTATTTTACATGGCTCTGTGGATCTAGATCAGAGTTACAGCCCCGCTTTTAAATTGTTACTTCTGCCCTCCTCATCTTCCCTGGGCCACCAGAGTCCACCAGAGCTCTTATGGGGCTGGGGTCGTGCACATGCACAGAGGCGCACAGTTTAAAGGAAGTCTCTTTAGATTTCAGCACCAGGGCAGCCACTGAAGAATACACAAGGTCATCAAAGCTGGTGGTTGGAAAAACACGGCATGGAGTTTTTCCGCCCCAAGTGCCCCATTTCCTCTCTGGTCAGCCTGTTTCCCCGAAGCATGCAGCTCTGGTTCCTGGCCAGATTCCATGCCTCCTTTTTCAAGTACCCACAGCCCTGGGGCTCCTCCTTCTTCCACTGGAGAAGTGCAAAAGATGGAGAGAAACCCTGAATCTCTGATAGTCCCTCTCTTTCGCATCAAGAACCCTTAGCCCTCTTGTTTTCAGCTCAGGGCATAAAGATAATGACATAAACCAGATAACTTAACTGTGCCCTCATTTTGGCAGAATTCCACATTGACAAAACAAATAAATTGGGGGCTGGAGATTTAGCTCAGTGGTTCCAGCACCTGCCTAGCAAGCGCAAGGTCCCTGGTTTGATCTCCATTAACCACATACAATAATACCACAACCAGCAATCAATACCACATACCACAGTGCCGGGCGTGGTGGCTCCTGCCTGTAATCCCAGCACTCGGGAGGCAGAGGCAGGAGGATTGCTGAATGGAGGCTAGCCCAAACTACATAGTGAGCTCAGGGCCAGCCTGAACTACAAAGCAAGACCCTGTCTCAAAAAAAATCAAATCAAATCAATTGGGCTGGGGCCGGAGGGCTAGCTCAGTGGTTCCGGCGCCTGCCTCGCAAGCGCAAGGTCCTGAGTTCGATCCCCAGTAACCACATATAATGCTGGGCATGGAGACACGCCCACCAACAACACCGCATACCACAATGCTGGGCGTGGTGGCTCACGCCTGTAATCCCAGCACTCGGGAGGCAGAGGCAGGAGGATTGCTGAGTTCGCGGCGGCTTGCCTGGGCACCATAGTGAGCTCAGGGCCAGCCTGAACTACAAAGCGAGACCCTGTCTCAATAAATAAATAAATAAATAAATAAATAAATAAATAAATAAATAAATAGGGCTGGCTGTTCATTGCATGAAATTATTTGCTTTGTAATTTCTGCAGACAGTGAATGGAGGCTTGGTGGATAAACTATTCACCACTGACTTTTTTGTTGTTGTCATTTTAAATTGATTTTAATGGTACATATTATGTACACGTTGTGATCACACTTGACGTTGAGAATTTGTTACCAGTACTTATATCCCGGATGCTTTGGCCAATATCTCTGTTCTCTGACCAACCCTATTTCTGTCCAGTCTGGTTTATGGATATCATACTTCTATGGTGCGAGGGAAGGGTTAGCTTTGTGGAAGTCATATCCAGATTCCTAGACCTCTGTTGTTAACATGGAAACTAAAAGACTATTGAAGGGCCATGAGCCAATCAGTGCATTTGGTTCTGTTCAGATTATAAAAGGAAACCCTTCCGCTGGTCAAAGTGCTCTTGGGAAACAGTCCTATAGAGGATCCACTTGATCTCAGGAAAAGGCCCAGGAACAATTTCTATAGAATTCTATTCTGCTTTTCAAACTGCATTTGCCAGCTGACTCTCTGTGAAAGATCCA
>PVIC010054562.1:0-11419 GCA_004025085.1 Thryonomys swinderianus | reverse complement strand
ATCAGCCTCCCCAAATTTAAAGACCCAATTAAAAAATGGGCATCTGAAATGAACAGACACTTCTCAGAGGCAGAAGTCAAAGCAGCTAAGAAGCATATGAGGAAATGCTCAACCTCACTGGTCATTTGAGAGATGCAAATGAAAACAACATTGAGATTTCATCTCACTCCACAAAGAATGGCCACTATTACAAAATCAACCAATGATAAATGCTGGCGTGGTTGTGGGGAGAAAGGAACCCTTCTCCACTGTTGGTGGATTGTAGACTTGTGCAACCATTGTGGAGATCTGTGTGGAGATTTCTCAGAAAACTAGGACTAGGGGTTCCATTTGATCCTGCTATCCCCCTGCTAGGAATATACCCAAAGGAATTTAAAAACTCACATTGGAAAGACAGATGTACACCCTTGTTCATAGCAGCTCAGTTCATGATAGTCCAATCTTGGAAACAACCCAAATACCCATCAGCTGGAGACTGGATAAAGAAGATGTGAATTTTTATAAAATGGAGTATTACTCTGCCATAAAGAATGACACAATCAATTCATTTATGTGCAAATGGAGACACCTAGAGGGCACACTAATAGGTGAAATAAGTAGATCACAGATAGGCAAACACCAGATCTTCTCTTTGGTATGAGCACCTGTAGATGCAAATGAGCTCTAGAAAATATCACAGTTTTTGTAGAATGGGAAATTTCCAAAGGAAATTTGGTGTGGGAATGTAATGAGGGGAAGGAATAGATTATGATTCTGAAAGAAAATAAAAGAGCATGTATATAGGGGGTGGGGAGGTGCGGGTGGGTAGGGATATCGGTAAAAATGAGAATTAACTCATTTCATACGTTGGTACAAATTCCCCAATGTTATATGTGATTGTGAGATGTATATAAAAGGTACCAATAAAGAATTCAATTAAAAATTTTAGAGTAAGATACTTTTATAACTAGACACAATACAGACCTTCTAGCATTTTGTTTTGCTTTTGTCAGGCAGTAGGTATAAGTTCAAGAGCTTTATTGCCTGAAATTTTGGAGCCTGAGGTATCTCTCTGCCTTCCTCCTGGTACAACTCATGGCAGTAACTTCCCACTGGGCACTCTGAAATACCTTCTTCTGGAAACACCTAGTACAGTGGTATGGCACTGTGGCATGGGTTTCTGTTTTCTGTCTTTCTGAGACACCTTTGTGCCACAAACTGTGAGACTATAATTCAATTTCTTTTGACAGAAAGATTAAAGTCCACGCTGAGTCCAACCTAAAAAAATCTTTTCATGTACAGAAACATTAACTCTGTGTTACTAGCTGGGAAGCACCATTATACACTCCTTTGGGTCGGTGCCCCCTGAAGCCTCACCCTTCCACGGCTCTCAATGGTCTATTTCCTTTCACATTGGCTAAATATTTCTTTTTAGACTTCAACACTCCCTGAGGGTACAGAGGCCATAGAAGAATATCCACCTAGTCCTCTCCCATACTCTGACATGGGTTGGTTTAAAATTATTCCCAATACCAAGGAGCTATATTCCTTTTAGACTATTACTGCAATACTTAAACCAGTGTCACACTCACCTTGTTAAAACTATGATTCCTGGGCCAGATGCCCTGAGATTCAGTACATCTGTGGTGAGGGCTGTTGCTCATGTTTCTGACTGGGGATCATGCTCAGACGATCACTGCTCCATGATGACAGCTAACGTCACCCTAAATACTAACTGGGTCTATCTACCTGATTAAAAGGAGAACAGAGCCGTCCATCTTGCCAAGCAGATACAGTTCGAATGTGTTACGTCTTTCTCCAGCCTCCAGCTTGGTCTCGGGGTCACCGTTATTAAGTAAGTGCTACTGTGAGAGGCACCGGTCATGTGGGTGCAAAACTTTAAGCTGTTAGAGAATTGTCCTTGTCTAGGAACATTCAGGAGCTTTCTTTTTCGCTAATCAGAAACTTTCATAGTACCTAAGGTGTTTTGGAAGTTCAGCGCAAGTTCATAAAAAAGAGCATCTGAGGTTAGATACAGTGCCGATTGTGACCCAGGCTGGTAAAGTGCATCAGCGAAATATGCTTAGAACAAGAAAGACAAGAACTCTTACATATGTTGTTATTTTAAAAAGGCAAACAATTACAGCTTCAAATAATGTGAGACTAGAAGATACGGATACATTCAAAATACATAACCAATGGATATTGTTAAATCATAGAATGGAAATATTTGCCTCCTCTCTGACCTCTTTAGGGTTAAAAAAAATCAACAAAGTCTTAAAATATCCAGAAATTGTTAATATCAGTTTCAAAGTCTTTACCTGAATCAGTCTTACTGAAAATCTACATAATTATATTCTTTTAACCAAGAGTTCTGAGTTAATACACACACCCTTATTTTTCAGCTGTGAAAGAGGAAATCCCCGAGTACTGTACGGTGGAAACTAAGAATGATGGGACAGAGCAGTGACTTTCAAATCTGGCTACCACTGAAATACACCAGGAAAGGTATAAAAAATTTTCCACCCATTCACAGCACTTGGCAACAATCACATTGAATCTGTACAGATGGGACCAACGCATCTTTTTTAAAAAAATAAACCTGTTCAGGTGATCCTAATATGTGCTAATGTGGGTAACAGCGCAAACATGGTCTTCCTTTTGCAAAGAGTTTACTTAATACTATTTGGGATATTTGTAAGAAAATGAAGACCTTTAGGAAGCATCGCTATTTACATAATGATTCATTTGTAGATAGTAAAGCTCATGGTGAAATCACTAGGTAAAGGACTACTTTTCCTGTTTTCCTTGAAATACTCCTGTTATGCAGGGTTGCATTTTTCATGACTTTAGTCTTAGTCCAAAAATAATGTTGGAGAAATAATTCCTAAAATGTAAACTGTTCACCATTTCCAGTCAGTAGCAGGATGACGCTTTGCACTATCTGGCTTTATCTTGGTAGGGTTATGAATCATCCCCTTTCTCCAGCACATTCGTGCTGTATGGATGATCCCTTCTTTCGTCACTTAGAAGCTTAGTCATCAGATAAACTCTTCCAGCATCACAATGCTTGTGAGCAAGTAAGAAGGTCAATAAAGCTGTTATGTCTCCCATCTAGACATCGCCCACGCCTATGCGCTCCATGGTGGGGTTTGGAGAGGTGGCTGAGTCAGATCTTGAGTGTGTGACACTCCCTGGAGTGGTGTGATGATAGCCCAGGCCCACTGATTGGTTTAGTGTAGTTCTGGGTATGGACAGTGGGAAGTTCAGCTTGTGTGGAGCTAACACAAACCAATCGCCTTGCAGCCCAGATGGAATGAAAGGGAAAGAAAGGCAGGTGCTGCCACAGACTGGGTCTCCTCTGCCATGCCCCTCCTCTATGCCACCCTGCCTGGGAGCCAGCTGACTATGAACTGCCACTTCTACAGATTCTGAGCCAAAGTCAACTTTTCTTCTCTTAACATGTAAGTGTAAGGGATTTTGTTCCAGCATCGAGTAAGTAACAAAGGCCGAAGCTTAATATTAGATCGCAACACTTTAGGATGTTTACCTCACTGAGCCTCGTCACATAGACAGGGTATTGATGATCAGAGGAAGAAAGTTACTAATAATTCAACAGGACATTTTGAGAATGGGAGAGACCACATCCATATCATGGTTATCACTACATCCATGACAGCACTTCTGTTTTATTATTGTTGTTGTTAATCTTGTACTATGCTTAATTTATAAGTCAAGCTTTACTACAGACATGTTTGTGTACGAACAACAGTATACATAGGGTTTGTCACTATCTCTGTAGACTGGGGCCCCCGTGTGTGTGTGTGTGGGGTCTCTGGATGTATCATCTATTGATAAGAAGGGATGGTGCCCTTTCTCAAAACTTCTAATTCTCCCCAGAGTAACTCATTTCTCTCAGGTCTTAATTGAGCCCTTTATTTTGGAGTTTATCCACCTTCTAAGAGATTGAAAGCTGACAGTTAAAAAAAAACCACACAACTGGCCAGTTACAAATATCAAGTACCTATATAATTCTTAAAAGCAATTTCTAGAATCACATATTTTCCCTTAATGTGTTTTTACAATAGAAAATTACTGTTTGGGAACTAGAAAAATATTTTTCAGTAAGTCATGTTGTGCAATACATTTTTCAAACCATTTGTAGAAGTTACTTCATTCTGTGGTAATGATGGGAAAGTTACAAACATGTCAATAACTGCTTTTGAAAATAACTGCAGCTGACTTTCTAATCCCAAAACATTTTTTCTGCTCCTACAAGTCACTAAAAGTGTCATTTATTTTTATTTATTATGTAACCAATATTTATTAATTTATGTAGGCAGTGTGTCATGTATTACAGAATATTAAAAGTTGAACTAGACATATTATTTTCCTTTGAGTTAAAGAAAAATATCCCATTAATATTTTCTTTACTTATAAAATTCTGCAGAATTGAAAAACACTGCTTTCCTATGACTGGAATCAATTTTTCTTTAAAAACCATAATTATTTTTGGTACCCATTTGTTGAGGAGCAAGACAGACTTCCAGAAGGCATACTTGTATGTCATTACAGTTTGTGCGTTTTCTTATTAAAAATGTTGTTTATTTGCTCTAAAAGAAATGACCAAATATATGATAGCATCCCCAATATAGCTCCTCTTTCACTTCAAAATTGTTGAGTAATCATCTACTATTACAGGACTGCAAATTAAGGATCACAAGCCGGAATGCCTGTGAAGTGAGGACCTGAAAATCAGACTGACATGGGACATAAAAATAGGGCGCTGGGACACACACAACATGTCGTAGCGTGAGAACACAATGTCATGTCACCAGGTAGCTTACTTTTTATAAATAAATAGTAACACAGACCTCCCAGCAATAACCTGCTAATTTTAAAGTAAATTACACATCAATCAAAAATGACAGAAGGGCAACATTAGATGAGTCCTGAGTTTATATTTGCCTGAAAGAAAGAAGTTCCCACTAAGAAGGACAGCATTAGTTCTCATGGGAGACGATAGGAACTGGAAATTGAAGTATAGTTGTGGACATGGAGAGGCAAAGAGATTAGAGGATATATTTGGAGACAAACTTCACTTGATGACAATTTCAAAGTGTGCTATACCTTACTATTACCCTTTTTATAATCTTCACAGTAGCCTCATGAGATGAATATTCGTTAAAATGATTAATTTTTATGTATAAGATGAGGGTACAAGACATTTTAAGCTTTTGGGTATCACAGACAATGTTGGTAATCTGCTAAAAAGTTGTGTGAAACTTCATCCGACTCCGTAGTTTTGCAACTTTATAAGTAGAATTTTTCTGATTAATTTTTACTTTTCAGTAATGTAAAGTTTTTAATGTTCATTGCCTAAACTCATTAATTATTTGGGATATGTAAACTTTGATATTTTAATCTTGTCATGTTATTTTCATTTATCATCTGATTAAATTAATTTTATAAGAGAAAAATGTATGTGATCCTTTCCTAGCATTAACAATTTTTGAAATAGTACATTAGTTTTTTCTAATTTGCATAAGTTAAACTCTTTGACATTTTTTGTTTCAATATGAGCTAAATATTACAAACATTTAATGAGTATAATTCCATACTATTTCACGTACTAATTAAATTCGAGATTATCCCATAGTTCACCACTAGGGGTCTCTTCATCCTTTCAACATGGTCAGGTATCAAATATATTCGAGAATTTGGCAGATTTTATGCAATCTCTATCTTACATTATATCTCTTGCTTTAGACCACAGAAAATACTGCTTAAAGAAGACCTGGTTTCCTTTGTAGGACAATATAATTTAAGTCTTCAATCTGGATATTGGAGTATTAGACTAGTCATGTTTCTAGACCTTTAACTGTATTTATAGATGCATGTATAAATAATATATGTATAGAGATAAAATATCTGTAAATTCACACTAACATGTCCAATTCAAACTCAAAGATATGGGATTTTACTTCTTTTCATTGTATTTTTAACCTCCTTTATGTCGTACCAACCTCAGAAATTTCTGATCCTCATAATATAGTTTTAACAGAAGATTCCACACATAATAATTTGCTTTATCTTACTTTACAAATAGGATGATCTACTGAAGATGGTCTTACTGAGTTTTATCTTTGCTATTTAGATGCCAATTTTTTCTTTGTTTTTTAAAATGGAGATTTGCGATGATTCAAAATCCACATGTGGTTATCTTTATAGAATCCTATTTGTATTTTAAAATAATATAACTTTATAGTGAAACAATATTAGTAAGAGTTAAGGAATAAAAGTTATCTCAGGCTGTGGTGGTATCATCTGTCACCCCAGGTCCTTTGTAAATTCTTCATTATCTGTTATGTTCCTATCTAGGAATTATGTTGGAGCCTACAGCAGAATGTGGTTCAATACATGAACTACTAAAGTTAAAGCTCACAGAACACTAACTATGCATTACTGTTAATGAAGAAGGTAAGAATGATATGTGCTACATCAGATTTTAAAGACTGCAGAGAAAATAAAAGTTGTATTTTCTGTTTTCACGCTTTCTTTATTTGATGTTTAACTCTGTCAATCAATCAGCTTGGTGTCAGTGAGGGGATTAACAGAGCATATTTCTTGGTGTGTCTGTGTAGGTCATGAAGGAGATTCCCTGAGGTCTATATCTGGTCTCTGGAACCTTCCTTTCAGGTTCCAGAGACTTCTCCTGCTCTGCCTGTGGCCCCATGAACTGAGCAGCTCTGCTCCACAACTTCCTTCTGCCAGGATGTTTCTGCTTTGCATTTGACAGATACAGAATAAAACTGTGAGCCAAATGAACCTTCTCTTCCTTAATCTCATGTGTCAGGCACTTGGTCACAGTAATGGAAAAACTAAGACAAAAATCCGTGTCAGAGGAGTTAAATGGTTACTGTATCACTGACTACGTGCTCCAAAGCCCTTGGAACTAGTTTGCAGGAGGAATTTGGAAAGGTTTGGAGATGTGGGTAGAGCAGACCTAGGATGTTTTAGGCAGATCCTGGTGGACAATCTCGGTCAAAGCTCAAAGATCAGAATGCTAATTTGAAGATGGAAAGTAGGGCCAACCTCAGAAGTTTTCAGAAGGAACAAGGATTCCTTTAATACCTGGCCTACAGGCAATATGAATTACACTCTGGGATTTAAAAGAAATCGGTCTATATTTACCTATTTCCTGAGATTGTGAAGGAGACTTAAATCAAAGATTGTAAACTAATCTGGTCAAAAAGTGTCAAGGGAATTCAAAATTTAGGCTGCTACATGAGTACTTCTGGGTAATATTTGTGGGGATCAGATAGAAAGAATGAGGCCTAATTGGCCTTCTCAGGAAGTACTTCTAAGAAAGAGGCCGCGTGAGCTTGCTGACGTGCCACAGGAAGAAGCAAAAGTGCCCGAGGTTCAGCTGTTGCTCAGAGAATAACATGGAGCGTGTGAGTCCTGAGGAGCCCAACTGCTCATGCGCTGTCTGAGGGCACAAAGCCAAGGTGGGCTCATCACGCAAGGCTCTGGGCTGAAGCGTGACCTGAGGCCCCTGAACCCCCAGATTTTAACTTGTTTCTGGGTCTATTTTTCATCTTCCTCATCCCTTCATCAGGTTTGAGCCCAGTTCATAGGCTGCTTGCTACAAATATTAACCAGATTTACAGTGAGAATTTGTAGCAAAAGCAGACCCAAATTATTGGCAAGACCACAATTTTGACCTGGCAGAAAGCATGTGTGTATCTGTGAGTGAACAACGCATAGCTGTAAAAAGATTAGAACGATTAGAAAGAAACTGCGTTCTCTGGACCTGGAAAGAAGGATGACTTGAGAGTTCTCAGAAATCAGGAAGACCACATGCATTCCAGCCTCGCAACTGCAGACACATCCATCCGTTGCTAGTCTCTAGAGCCCCAGTTCCAGAAATGCTATTTAGGAAAATGACTCCTCGGGGCTCATTTCAACGTCCAGAGACAGGAGGATTGCTGAGTTCAAGGCTTGCCTGAGCTACATAGTGAGACCCCGTCTCAAAAACAAAGCCTAAAACTGCTAAGGTATCATAGTGGCAAATAAAGAAAGCAGGGGTGAATTTTATTAGATTACATTCCAGAACATGGTAGTCCTTTCCAGAGAGCTTTCTCCACGATTCAAAGAGTAAAGGAGATAACTTAACTTTCTCTGAGCATAGGATTCAGATAAACGTCAACATTGTGCTTAATGTACAACACCAAATGCACTGTTTATTTAGATGTCACAGAAGGCTTCTCAGAATATATGGCGGCTGGTGTGGAATTTAAGAGTAAGTAGTGATTAGCTCCATGGAAGAAATGGAAGGAGGAAAGAAGAAAACAGGTTCTCAAAGATTTATTGAACACTTTTAAGGGACATAAATTTTATTTTTATGGTCTGTAAACCTATTGGTAGTACGCATGCCAGCCTCGGTCCCGTTCACAGCACCACCCAAGAATTTGCTGTCGGGGCAATAAATTATTGCTAAATTTTCTTAGAGAAATGTAATGATTAGGTATGTGAGTCAGAAAGATCATTCCAGTGGCAATGTGCGAAATAGACTGAGTGATTAAGAGTAGGTCAGGCTAGAGAGAAGACGGTTGTCCACCCATCCTGAGAAAGGATGAAGGTTAAAAGAAAGGAACAGATTTCACATTATTTGTAAATATAGTCTTGAGTTTGGTGAGTTTCAGGTGCCTTAGCTACTGATCTTGAGAAATCCAGCATGCAGTTTACAGCAAAAGTTTGAAACTACAACCAGTAATGGAGATATAGCTTTGGATGTCATCAAATATAGACGACCATATTTCCATTATTTTCATTCAATTACACACACACACACACACACATACACACCCAGACCCAGAATCTTTTCACTTACTCAAGACTCTGTGAAAGTTTTCTTAAAACCTCTTTCTCATTCCAAGTACAAATCCTACAGATGAGTTATGAAACCACATACAAATGATTTAATATTATGAAAACACACTTCAGAGAAAATAAAAGATTACTCCCCAAAATATGTGCCATTTAAATGTGTCCTTCAACTTTTGTTTAAAAGCAAAATCATACTGTGTTATTTTACTTTCCTCATTGATTTCTCAAACTACCCTCTAGATACTGAGATTTTCGGTGTTATGCCACAGTGAATTTTTTTTCTGTCTATACTTATAAATTCATTCTATATGCTTATCAAAATTCTAAAGCAACCTAGTTTCATTTAAAAGAAAATATAGCTATAGATTTAAGTAGTACTCCAGAACTCTGGGGGGAAATACCCTAGAGTAAAGAAATAATTATTTTCTTATTTTTGATATTTGAAGAGGCATAATAAGTAGTTTCCTCCTTTCCAAATTCTGAACTAAAAGATGAAAATAGTTCAAATGCACCTCAAAGTATACTTTCATTACTGACAAAGTTCATACTGAAGAAACTATCTTGATTATATGATGAGTCTTCTTCCGGAATTAGGAAAATTGACCCAGTTGGAGACTGGTCATGCCCGTTGAACATGACAATCCTCAAACTGTAAGATATTTCTTTGGAGAACAGAAGTGAGTATCTAATTTCTGAGGGCTATAAGTGGTAAAAGGGATAAAACGTGGACAAAGCCACCAGTTGAGTTCCTCTCCTCCTAGTAGTGATGGGGAGAAAGGTAAAATGTTACATTGATTGATCTCTCTTTCAGAAATACAGCTATGATTACATTTCAGTCAACATATATAGGTATGTTTTGGTCAACATATATAGGTAACATAAAATTATATTTGTTTGTGTCAGTAAATTCTATGATGCTCCCCCTAAAATGAAATTGCCTGGGGATGCACAGCTCAGAGCGTCTCCTCACTGTCAGAAGGGAAAGACAAGAATTCTTCTCCAACTTCAGCTCTAGAGGAACACTAGAACCCTCCGGATGATTGTGAAACAAAGCTAAGAGGTGCCATTCAGGAAACAATTCATGTCTGTTTTGCTTTAATTTTCTTAATTATCCACAGAGGTTATATTGTTTCTCACTTTTCTAGTAATTTTCTTGCTCCTTCGAATGAACAAATAATAGACGCGCAGCAGATGCAGCCCAGCAGCTCCTCAGACATCTCAGATGTGCATGGATACAGCAGTGCACACACACTCGGCTCGGACAGGAAGGTCTGACACGGGAACTGACTAAGCACATCCCCACCCTCTGGTTCCCTTTGGCCTGTGCTTTTGACTCAATCTGCTGTATTCTTTTCTGGTTAAAGGTATTTAAGTGCTACTTATCCTTCCACATAAACAGCAAATTCAGCTTCGAGATTTCCCTAAAAGATATTAATAGAGATCTTACAAAATCAGGGCTCATGGTCATCTAGCTCAGACACATTCCTGCTGACTGAACCTTCCCTTTGATTTCATAATCAGGCAATTGTCTTATTTAGTCTAAATCTAAACAATTTCTTCATCCTGCAGAGTTTCATTCCATTTTTGGACAGTTTGCTATTCAGAAACTCATTTCCTATTTTGAATGAAAGTATTGTTCTCTACAGTTCATATGCATTTGTTCTGTCTTTATAGATGCACAGAAATATTTACTTTTTTTAAATGATACTTTCTCAAGTGTCTAAAAACAAGTTATTATACACTCTTTCTTCTTCATGCTATTTATTTTTAGAACTAAATGCCAAACAGAAATACGTTTTAAAACTGTATAACCTAATCAAGACATATATAAATATATCAGTGAGAGTATTATACATACAATTTCACTACAATATATAGTAGTGAAATTTAAATAAAATATAAATTAAAATAAAATATAAATTATCAACACAGTCAAGCTAGTTAACATTTCTATCACTTTACCTAGTCACCTTATTTATGTAGTGAGAACATTTATGAACCACTAAATTGGCAAATGCATATGAACTGTAGGATATCTCAGATATTCCAGACAACCACAATGAAGTGACTACTGCTATGAAGTTAATTAAATTATATTTTACCTCCAGTGCATATTAAAGTTATATTTACATCATAGCCTATTAAGCAATCAATGTAATTAAATTTAAAATTAGTGTAAGAATCTTTCTGGTTGACCCAGGTGTGGTGACAGATGCCGGTAATTCCAGATACTCAGGAGACTAAAGATAGAGGATCACAAGTTCAAGACCACCAAGAGAGTCTATTTAAAATAAAAAAGAGTCCGATAGGCCTCATTTATCTGTATTTTTTTACAAAATGGAGTATTACTCTGCCATAAAGAATGACAAGATCGATCCATTTAGGTGCAAATGGAGACATCTGGAGGATATACTAATAAGTGAAATGCATAGATCACAGATAGACAATTTCCGGATCTTCTCTCTGGCATGAACACCTGTAGATGCAAATGAGTTCTAGAAAGTAGGACAGCTTTTATAGAGTGGAATATTTCTATAGGAAACTTGGT
>PVIC010054561.1:0-11511 GCA_004025085.1 Thryonomys swinderianus | reverse complement strand
GGAACCACTGAGCTAACCCTCCGGCCCTGTGTGTATATCTTTTAATGTAATTAATAAATTTGGGTTATATTTAAACTCCTTCCTTTGTAATGTTACACATTTATTTATTTTAAAAGTATTTTACAGCAGTATCCCCATTTCCTACCCAGGTACCTGCAATAGGAAGAGATTAACAACTATCTACCAAATAACTCGAGATGTTTGGATCAGTGAACAAACTCTGATCACTACAATATTCTGTTCCGAAGTTGAACTTTTCCATGCCTCCTTCCATTCTTTTTCTTTCATGATCTGAGCACTACTTGGAAGTGTACCACATAAATGAACAAAGTCCTTCTGTGCATGGTGGCAAACAAATGTTAGAAGCTGCCTTTGAGACCCTGCTGACTGGTAAGATTCACAGTTTCAGGGCAGGACGGAAAGACTCCGCACTGAGCACTCATTCCCTCTGGAGATCTACAAGTGGGGAAGTGGATTAAGAAAGGAGATGCAATGGACTGGCATGGTAGTGGGTGCCTGTGATCCCAGCACTCTGGGAGGCTGAGGCGGGAGGATTCCAAGCCTGAACTCAGTCCGGGCAACTTAGCAACATAGCAAGACCTCACCTCAAAATTTTAATTAGATGAAAATATCAAAGACTAAGGGTGTAGCTCAGTTGAAGACCCTGGATTCAATCCTTAGTACTGAAAAAAAAGGAGGAAAAGGAAGGGAAGGGAAGAGGAGTTCAGGGGACGAGAGGGGAGAGGAGAAAAAAGGAAAGCTCATGTGGTCACCAAGGATTTGAATCAGCTGTATTTAACTCAAAAGACTTTATTGTCCCAAACCTGATCCTATCTCAAGATAAAGGAGGTGCGAAAGTCCTCGGTAAACAACAACATCCTAGAAGAAGTCAGAGATAATCCAGCCGACCTACCACCAACGGTCAGGAAAGGAGAGGGACCCAGCACAGCCAGGAAATCACTGGCACGAGCCAGTTCCTCCTTCTGCTACAATAGGCAGCTGCCTTCTACTAGTTCCTCTTCTTGAATATATTCGACATGTCAGAAAATAATTAATTGTGTCTGTTTTATTAATGTTTTAAAATAGAAATTAAAAATGTGACAAATGAATGAGAAACAACAGTCTGTTTTAATGAAAATTTCATTCTCTCCATCAATAAACCACAGACCAAAGAGAACCCAACACGGACCACGATATTCCTTTCCAGCCTGGGGCTGGGAATGTGAGGTGAATGATTCCATTTAGGGATAGGGAAGATTATAGAACTCTGCAGGATGCAGGAGCTAGACTTGGGGGGCTGAGGGGTTGACCACCATGGATATGGTTGCCAATGGCCTAACATGGGCTTGTACTGCTGACAGACCCACCTCCCTGTGGCTGCCTCCACCAGGACATGGCAGCGAAAAGCACCTCACATTGGGCTGACATGTAGCAGAACAGAAGCATTTTACGGCAGGAGGTGTCATCTGGCGTGGATGCCAAAGACAACCGGGGACAGCAGGGTCTCCGGCTCAGAAAACAGGTAAAACCCAACAGCACCTCCCACTTCCACAACCGTGATCCATTCTGACTTTAGGACCCATTCTCAAACTCCAGCTCAGTCCTGTTCTGAAGTTCTGGTTTCCTTTTTCTGAAGTTCTACAAGAGATTCCTTAGTCCCACTGTTGGACAGAAGTAAATGAATTCTTACTCAAGGGTCTTCAGCTGCACAGCTATGGCTGCCTTGATGCCCTGAATTGATTCAAAAGATCATGATCACCTTGGCACTGGGGAACAGCCAGCACAGTCCCAGGTCTGGTAAAGAAGCTGGACGAAGACACACTGTCTACTTTCCCGAGCCTGTCTTTCTGCTGTAGCGCCCTGTGCAGCTCATTCGTCCTGCTTTTTGTCACCCTGTATAAAGACACTCATGAAAGAGGACTTCTGAAACTGCTTCAGAAAGTGCCAAGAATGATGGGAGAAGTGTGTTTGAAGAAGCAAGCGGGGTTATTTCGAGAGAGATTAATGGTAATGTCTCTTTCACTGTAATAAATTTGTTTATTTAAACATATAATGTATTTTTATCAGCCATTGTATTTATCTCTTCCCTGTAAAGAAATTGAGAATGTTATGGTCTCCCTTGGTCATCTAGGGTCATATTTTTAAATGGCTTTTTAATTGAATCATAATAATTATACATATTTATGCGGTAGAGTGTGATAATTCAATATGAGTGCACAATGTATGACAATCAGATCAGAATAATGAGCACTTTCCTCTCCGTACACAGTTATATTTCTCCACATGTCAGGAAGCTTCATCTTCTTCTCTCCTGATTCTTTCTAAAACATACGCTCTTACTGTTCTATGAACACTGTAACCTGAGTTGCTTTTCATCCCAAGTCTGCCCCTCGGTCACCATCTTGGGAAATTCTGATCTCCCATTTCAGGTGTGCAAAGGACCCATCACTTAGAAGCTGGGTCCAAAGCTGACAAACAGTAAACACAGAGGGACCCTTGGGAAGTGGGAAGCTGAAAATGCTACTTGCCCGGAGTTTTTAAGACGCCCCCTCCCATGCATCCGAGGAGGAAGAGGGAGGGAGACTTGTACATTAACACCCACGAGCTCTCTTGGGCTCCAGGACGAGTCAGTCTGGGTAATAACATGCGGGCGGCAGCCTGGGTTCTTGGGAGGACTGGAATTTCAAACCGGACTCACCTGGCGGCTCAACTCCCCACTCCTCTCGGTTCTTCCTCAAATCCTCCCTCTGCACCAGAGTGCGGCAAACCAAGTCTTGTGAGGCCAGATTGAAATGCCAGAATGTAGAGAGATTAATCACAGCACAATGCAAACTGCCGCTTATCATCTCTCATATATTTGACATAATTACCCTACAAGCAACATGAAAATGTTATACTGTAATAACTCCCAGCCAAGAGAAAAAAGCAGCGCTGCTGATAACATGAAAATAGAGGAGAATATAGAACATAGCCCTCAGAAAACTTTTAATTAATTTTTCCCCCTTTCAGCATAATTGATGTCAGTTCAGGCTTCAGTGTTTCCAAAGTGCTTGGCCTCGTAGCAAAGAAATTGAAGGCCGGTATGGATTTGCTATGAAGCAAAGCTGGGCCTTGGTGGAATCTTAAGGAAAGGCAACAACATGTGGACTATTTCTACATCTTTAAACACATCGTATAAACTCTGTCACTTTTTCATTTGAAATTATTTCCTAGCTCCCCAACACCCACCCTGCAGAACCCCTCTGGTGTCCTTGGGAGTCCTCTGTGGGCCCTCTATGGTCTGCCATTGACTTGATTCTCTGCCCCATGTTCCCAGGAGTGCCATGTTTACTGAATCACTGTCACTTCTCCAATGCACCACTGGAGAAATGCTGGAGAAGTGCTTTCATTCCTCCAAACCCTGGCCCTTGCCGTGTGTGTGCATGTGTTAGCACTTCGTCGCTGTGACAAAAATACCTAAAGGCAGAAAGGCTCATTTCCAGAGGTTGCAGTCTTTGGTCAGCTGGTGCTATTGCTGCTGGGTATGTGATGAGGCAGAAACATCATGGCAGAAGGGCATGGAGTTGGGGACAGTCCACTCACCTCATTGGTAGCCAGGAAGCTGGAGGATGAGAAAATAAGACAGGAAGTGGCTGGGGACCAGACACAGTCTCCAAAGCCTGTAGCCCCATGATCTGTTCCCAACAACGAGGTCCTGCCTCTCCTTTCCATCCCCTCCCAGGATGCCATCAAATTACAGTCTCATCAACAAATTAATCTACTTGACAGAGTGAGAGGCTTCACCATCCAGTCATTTCCCAGAAGCCAGCCCACTGCACCCAGGCCTTTAGCCTATAAGTCTGGGGGAACATTTCAAGTCGAAACCATAATGTTGTACAGATTGCCCAGACACCCCACTCCACCCCCTTGGTCTCCAAACGCCATCCGATGGACCAAATTCATTCTTTAAAACTTACCCCCTGCATCCTCCCACCCCTCATCCCTGGAAGCCCTCCCTCCTCAGTGACAGCTGAGCTCTCTGTCTCTGGCTCCCAAAGTCTTCGACTGCCCTCTATCAGAAGGCACTGGACTGGACTGGACTGTGCAAGACGGGGTGTCTCTCTCCCCTCTAGAATCGAAATACTAACTCAATTCTGTGGCCCGGCATCTGTACCATATCTAGAAGCGAGTGTGTGCCCAGAGACTATATGAAGAATGAACAAAGAAATATCCTCTAAAGGTCCTACGGCAATCTGGGCTTTTGTTGACACCCATTGTACAAGAGCCCATTAGGTAACTTCCTCCTATGTAACCACTTTCTTGATAAACTCCTGAGATCCCTCAGCCAAGGACACTTACTATTATTTCCCTTCTTACCTGGATTGTCAGGAAACTCAAAGGAACGTGCCGTTCTGAGTTATCAAGATGGTATTAGCCTACAGATCTGCTGATTTTCATTTACCCTCACTATGCCTTGTTGTTCTTCTTCTACTGTATTTCCAACTTCCTTGCCTTATTTTCTCATTCTCTCCATCAGTCCTATTGCAAACAACCTCACAGCTGGGGGGCAGGAAAGAAAACCTTCTCTAATACTTGCCTTGACTGATAAGCACAACATTCAGATAAATAGCAAGTACAGCTAACCTAAGCAGTAAAAAAAAACACTTAGCAAGTATCTGTTGAGTTTGACCTACATAGCAAGCATTCACAAGAGGTCCTTTGTATCTAGAGAAGAGAAAACGTAGTACCTCATTGTCCCTGGAAGGAAGACACGTGACAACAGCACAGAGTGCGGACCGGCAATGACAGGAAGTGGCTTGGGAAGAGGAAAAGCAAACCATGAAAGCTCAAGAGAAGCTGGAGGAAGCTTTCCAAAGGGTCTCAACAGCTATGTAAGAGTTCACCAGAGGGGTACACAAAGCCTGCTGAATTTCAAGGATCCTAAGTGACTTAATTATGGAAGAGGACATATAGAACTGGGCCTGTGGATGCCCCAAGGATTGAGACAGGAAGGATAAATTGTTCAGGCTTCACCCTACAGGCCACCAGTGCCTGTTCCCTTGTACCTTTCAGCTCTTGGAAACTCCACAGCAGCCCTTTCAGTGGGAGTGACGGGGGGGGGGGACGTCACAGCAGAATCTATGGTAAGTCCAGTGATGCATTTAAATTAATTTGTACGTTGTTCAACCCAATCAAATCCACAGACATTTGAAAAACAGCTGCACCCAGCAAAACACCCATAGTTCTCCTCAGAGATGTAAATAAAATATGAACAGTCTGTTCTGCGCAGTGGCTTTTCTCCCCAAACCCCTTTCCCTCCTCAACATGTTGTCTCATGATGCTCAGAGAAGGCATGTGCTATGTGCTATGTGCTATGTGGTATGTGCTATGCCCTTCCTCTGTTCTCCCAGTGCTTCTTGGCTTAATTAGACCCCCCCGTCCACCTTTCCTTTGCTCCTTCCAATTGTTCGTTCTTCTGATTATCTATTGTGGTCTAGTTACGTTTTGACATGTTCATCCCATTTAGTGGTCCTCCGTTTTGTGAGCCATTGTGAATGGACTCATGAGTTTCTTACATATTTTTATCCTGCTTAGAATTTCCAGACCCTTGACTTCATAAAGAAATATTTGAAATGCATGAAATAATATTAGGAGCTCACATACCCAGAAAACCAACCAGTTATCTCCAAAAACCACTGTGTCTTGCAGCTGGCTATCCAGTTAGCCCCAAATGGCCAGGATTTAATTAATTACTGATGGCTTCCCGTGTGTCTGTGTGTGTGTGTGTGTAGTGCATTTTTCTTGCCCTGATCTATATTCCCAGTCCTTTTTACATTTTCTTAAATATTCAAACAGAAGCTCATTAAGCCACTAAATTTCCCAAGCTAGTCTTGAGCTTGTGATCCTCCTGTCTCAGCTTCCCAGACTGCTGGGATTACCAAGATTATACGCATCCACCACCATGCCCAGGTTATGGCTTCCCTGATTTTTTTGTTCCTGCTTCCAACTAGAGATGTACCAGAAAAAACTAGAGACAACCCTAGAGCCAAACTCACACTGGGTTTCTCACCTCTGACTACCCCACATCCAGCGCTCCACACCAGCAGCGCCCAACAGGACTCACCTGAAGTCTTCCCTTTCCTCCCACCGTGCTAGGCCACTCTGCCTGCCTTGGAATCCCTGGCAAAGGTGGGCAGTGTTGGCTGGCTCTCCTGCCACAGCAAACTTTCAGTGACCGGCTTCTGCTACTCCCATTAGGTTGGCCTTTGTTCCCAAAGCTGGCCAGAAGGACAAGGGACAGCCACAGCCTACCGCACCTCAGAAAGCAATGTAAGTATTTCATAAGACAGTAACATGAACAAGACCCATGAGGGCGTTCATTCCATCTCTAGACAGGAATTCACTCATTTTCTCTGATCAGAAAATATGAGGAATGGTTAGGGTTTTTTGGTTTCTTTGTTTTTTAAACAAAACTTTTTGCAGTAAAAGACACATTGCCATTACTCCCCTATAAAACACTCCCCCGAGCTTTGAGCACAGGTATCCCTGTCTTTCTTGCGACTTTCTAAAGCAGCCTTGAAAGCCCTCTTGTGAGTGTTGTGCTATCATGGCCGCCTTGGGGTCCTGAATTGATACAGAACGTTGACCTTTTGTGATCTTTTTGACTTTGGGGATGAAGTCACACCGCGCTAGCTTTGATCGACAAAGTGGCTGAGGACACGGCACCCTGCTTTCATGAGCCTGTCTCTCCACTGAGTGGCACTTGGTGGCACCACTCACTGTATTTCTTAGCACACTGCGGAAAGACACTCACAGAAAATGTTCAGAAAATGGCAAGAATGGTAGAAAAAGTGTGTTCGGAGCAGCCAGTAGTATTTGAGGGAAATTAACAGCCATGTTTCTTTAACCACAATGCAATAAACATGTGAGCCGAGCGGGTCGTGATGTGTGTATGGAGTCATATGCAAGGGCCTGTGCATATGATGAGGGGTTAAGAAGGATCAGTTCCTAATCCAGGGGTGACTCTGGGAGGGGGACACACTGTACCCCACGGGGGCCTCTTCTTGTTCAGCAGTGTTTCCTGACATCCCTGGATAACCTGACTTTCTGTCCTGAGCACAGAGGGCGGAAGCTGTCTTTCCAAGCAGCCAGCATTCTTCTGTGGCCTCCACGTGAAGTCCCAGTGTAGCAACTCGGCCACAATCATGGTTATTTAATTAGCATGATAGACTCGCATCAGGAAGCCAAAGGGCAGGTTCACAACTGAGGACCCACTCTTAATTGCTGGCCTTGGGAGGGCCATCATGCCGGTGATGGGCCTATGGCTTGCTCTTTCGACCGCCAACATCTGGATTTGCTGGGGCTGTGGAAAGGATTCCCAGTCCAGGTGGTAGCAATCCCAGGAACAAGGTTCTGGCCAGAACATTACAACAGACTCCATTAATTTCACGAGGAAGAGGAAATGCACGTTGCACCCTCCCTGAGCTGCCTGGTCTGCAGAGCAGTGTGTCAGATATCTTGAATCCCAATCCAAGGCCCAGTGCTCAGAAAGAGCCCCTGATGGAGAAAGTGCCTCAGCCTCCCTCTCAGCCAAAGCTATGCACATTTGTGAGCTTGCCAGAACACAGGCTCTGCTTCCCAAGGTTTTGAAACAGTGCATATAAAGGGCCAGATGCATGCTTGACCCACAGCAAGGCAAGGCTGGAGATCCCCAGATCCTTACCACATAGGGCCAGGTAAATCTACAGCCAGGCCTCAGAAACTTTAAACATTTAAAATGTCTTTTAAATATTTTTTTTCTAACTGCCACCACCCACCCACAAAATATTAATAGCATAGGTACACTGTGCATTTATTGTGACCCATTATTTTTTATTGTGACCCTGTAGAGGGCCATAAAATATGATAATATCCAAGATCTCTTTCACCTCTAGAGATCCAATTTTCTAAGCAAAAATAAAATCTTACATACATCCATTTTTCTTGCCCATAAAGAAATACACTTAAACTTCATTGCGCATGCATGTCTGTGTATACAAAATACAGACAGCATTAATGTACTCGGGTTAGTTTTGTTTTAGTTGATGGGTATGATGGTGTATAAGGGAGGAACTATTGTTAAAGGAAATAAAGTGACTAGTCAGCTTCTATGTTGCTAGAACACAATACCTGATACTCACAACTTTAAAGATGGGAGATTTCACTTGGTTTATGCTTTAAGAGAATTCAGTCCATGGCATTCTGGATTTGTCATGACAGAAGGATGTGATAGAACAAAGCTTCTTAGTTCATAGCAACCAGGAACCATAGCATAATTGTAATGAGAGACTTTAAGACTCTACTGTCACAAATAGATCGACTAGACAAAAAAATCAGCAAAGAAATATCACAACTAAACCAAACCTGTGAACAAACTTAGTAGATGTCTACAGAGTGTTCAACCCCACAACATCTGAGTACACATTCTTCTCAACTGTGCATGTGACACTCTCCAAAACAGACCTTATGCTAGCTCATAGAACATGCTTAAGTAAATGCAAAGGAATTGAAATTACCCTACATGTATTATCGGACTGTAATGCAATGAAATTGGAAATCAAAGGCAAAAGAAATGGAAAAAAAAAACTTAATAGAGACATGGAAATTTAAAAACACCCTCCTGTTGGGCCGGAGATTTGGCTCAGTGGTTCCAGCGCCTGCCCCGCAAGTGCGAGGTCCTGAGTTCAATCCCTGTAACCACATACAATGCTGGGCATGGTGAGTCACGCCCACCATCCATCAATACCACATACCACAGTGCCGGGCGTGGTGGCTCACGCCTGTCACCCCAGCACTCGGGAGGCAGAGGCAGGAGGATTGCTGAGTTCCAGTCTTGCCTGGGCTACATAGTGAGCTGAGGGCCAGACTGAACTCCAAAGCAAGACCCTATCTCAAAAAAAAAAAAAAAAAAACCCTCCTGAACAACCAATAGGTTACAGATGAAATTAAAGAAGAAATTAAATAGTATCTAAAATTAAGTGGTAGTGCCTATACAACACACCAAAACTTAAGGGATGCGATGAAAGCAGTCCTATGAGGGCAATTTTTAGTAGTAAGTGCTTACATCAGGAAAACAGAATAAGTTCAAACACCTAATGGCCATACTCCCAAAACTGTTATACAGATATAATGCAATCTCAATCAAAATACCAATTGCATCCCTCACAGATTTAGAGAAAACAATCCTAAAATTTATTTGGAACCAGAAGAGACACAGAATAGCAAAAACGATTCTGAGCAACAAAGGCAGGGGCACCACAATTCCTGAACTGGAATTACACTACAAAGCTACTGTGATAAGAACAGCTTGGTACTTGCAAAAAAAGACCTGCGGATCAATGGAACAGGTTAGAAGATGCAAAATAACTCCAAACACACTCCGCCACCATGTCTTCAACAAAGGAGCCAAACACCTTCACTGGAAGAAAGACAGTCTTAATAAGTGGTGCTGGAAAAACTGGTTTTCCACACCCTAAAGACTAAAACTAGATCCATGTCTGTCACCATGCACTAAACTAAAATCAAAATGGATCAACGTTGTAAATATTAAAACACAAACACAATCAACTGGAAGAGAGAATAGGTAAAACTCTTAACACGTAAGTGTAGGCAAAGACTTTATGAACAAAACCACAATTCCTTCAGTAAATGTTACAAAAAATCAACAGGTAGGATCTCATCTTATTAAAAAGCTTTTGCATGGTAAAAGAAATCATTAATAGGAGCCGATGTGATGGTTCACACCTGTAATCCCAGCACTTGGGAGGCAGAGGCAGGAGGATTGCAGAGTTTGAGGCTTGCCTGGGGTACATAGTGAGCCTAATCTAAAACAGAGAACCTGTCTTGAAAAGAAAAGAAATCATTAATAGAGTGAAGAGATAATGCAAAGAATGAGATAAAAATGTTTGCCAGCTGTTCCTCAAAGGACTCATATCTAGAATGCATAAAGAACTAAAAAAAATACTCTCTAAATTGAAAGATCCAATGAAAAAATGTGCATCTGAAACAAATAGATACTTCTCAGATGAAGAAATAAAAATGGCAAATAAATATATGAAAAAATGTTCGACATCACTGGTCAATCAAAAGATGCAAATTAAAACAATGCTGGGGGCCAGAGATTTAGCTCAGTAGTGCCAGTGCCTGCCTAGCAAATTCAAGGTCCCTGGTTCGATCCCAAGTGACCACATACAACAATACTGGGCATGGTGGTTCACACCCACCAGCAGGGCCAGATGTGGTGGCTCATGCCTGTAATTCCAGCACTTGGGAGGCAGAGGCAGGAGGATTGCTGAGTTCAAGGTTTGGCTGGGCTACATAGTGAGCTCAGGGCAGCCTGAACTACAAAGTGAGACCCTTTCCAAAAAAAAACAATGCTGGGATTCCATCTCACTCCAGAAAGAGTAGCTGCTGTCAAGACATCAACCAACAACAAATATTGGTGGGGCTGTGGGGAAAAAGGAACTTTTCTGCCCTATTGGTGGGCGTGTAGACTGGTGCAACCATTGTGGAAATCAGCGTGGAGGTTCCCCAAAACACTAAAGCTAGAGATTCCATTTGACCCAGCTATTTCCTGTTCTTGCTATCGTCCCTAAAAAATGTAAAACATCATGCCACAGCAATATATGTACACCCTTATTTATAGCAGCACAATTTGTCATAGCTAAATCTTGGAGACAACCCAAATGCCCATCAACTGGTGACCAGAAAAGAAGATGTGGAGACAGATAGATAGATAGATAGATAGATAGATAGATAGATAGATAGATAGATAGATAGATAGATAGATAGATAGACAGACAGATAGATAGATGGAGATATATCAGAGTGCTCTTCAGCCATAAAGAAAGATAAACCAGAGGCTTTTATAACTGAATGGTTCCTCTTGAGACCGTACTCTTAAGTGAAATAAATCAAACGCACACATATAAATAACACATTGTTTCTCTGGGGTGAAAAACTGAAAGTATAAACAAGGACCAAAATGTATACTAGATATTATGAAGTAGGAAGAAAATGCTCAAATAGGAAGGAGAACTAAGGAGAGGGGAGAAGGAAAGTGTGAAAAGGAAAAGAAAAAAGCCAGAAAAGAAGGGGGGAAATGGAAACAACACTTTTGAAAACAAGGAGAGGAAGATGGATTGAAGAGAGGATAGGGAAATGGAAAAAAGAGGAATTAAGATATATCACGTTCAGGTACCAATTCTTACAACGAATGTGATCATTAATGTGTATGTCTATCCATTAAATTTAATTAATGCAAAAAATAAAACCAGTCTGTAAAGATTATGTACTGTGGGGTTCCATGGATCTCACATTCTCAGAAAGACAAAAGAGGGCCGGAGGATTAGCTCAGTGGTTCCGGCGCCTGCCTCTCAAGCGCAAGGCCCTGAGTTTGATTCCCCGGAAACCACATACAATGCTGGGCGTGGAGACTCACACCCACCAGCAATCAATACCACATACCACAGTGCCGGGCGTGGTGGCTCACGC
>PVIC010054560.1:0-11492 GCA_004025085.1 Thryonomys swinderianus | reverse complement strand
TAATGAAATTCATAGCAGAATGTTTATGATTGATGAGTTCTGTATTACAGACTGTCCTTATTTCAACTAATATTATGCTGTGTATAAGATTAAAAGGTTCAAAAACAAGAGGATGTCCTTGAAGTTTGCTGAAACAATGCAAGAAATTTTTCTTAAAGCACAAAGATACACTAGTTCAGCTCAAAAAAAAAGAAACTTTAAATCTTCTGAAGTAGGGAAAAATATAACCAGAATTTCTTTTAAAAGACAAATTAGTGGCTGGAGATTTAGCTCAGTGGTTCTGGTGCCGGCCTTGCAAGCACAAGATCCCTGGTTCCAGCCTGGTAACCACATACAACAATGCTGGGCATGGTGACTCACACCCACCAGCAATCAGTACCATGTACCACAGTGCTGAGTATGGTGGCTCACACCTGTAATCCCTGCACTAGGGAAGAGAGGCAGGAAGATTTCTGAGTTCAAGGCTTGCCTGGGCAACATAGTTGGCTCAGGGCCAGCCTGAACTACAAAGCTGGACCCTGTCCAAAAAGAAAAAAAATAGACAAATTAGTAACATTTATATTGTTACAAATATAATACTACAATAACATTGTATTATAAATACAATAACAAATATTACAAGCACAAAATTATATTATAAAACACAGAACAGAAGTGGTTCCAAAATAGATTATGTCTTTCTTTCTCTTGTTAATGTGTAAGAAGTAAATCAAGAATCTGCAAAGAACTCTCCTAATGTGTTTGTATCTGAAGATTGCCTGACAGGAATTTCAAACAATAAAGTGGCAGCAGTTAATACAATTCTTCACTTTTCCCATGTTTTTAAAAGTACAATATAATTCTAAATAGCATAAATTACAAAGTTCTATTTCAGAAACATCACAAAATACATTCAAGCCAAAAAGCATGCCTGCAGGGGAAACATAAAGATAGCACACCATCTGTCAGTTTTGATAACTGAGAGGGAGGTGGAATTTAAATTAAGGTAGTGTGAGTTTAGGTACAGAAGATACACAATCACAGCAGACATGAAAATGGCAAAACCAGACTAAGAAGGTGATTGGAAATAGGAAGAAAAGAGAATAGAAGGAGCCAAACCTCTTTCCAGAACTGAGTCTGGGTGGGAATTGAAGAGATTTTTTGTTTACATATTGTCAGAGTGTATCACTGACATTCCTCAAAATCTAGTTGCTTCTCTCTCACTCAAAGCCCTGATTGTGTCCCCTAATCTGCTCCCTTCACTCTATACAGGCCACACTAGCATCCTTTCTGTTCCTCAAATATACCAAGTGCTGTGGTCTGAATATAATTTTTCCCTGCAGGGTCAAGCACTGGAGGTGTGGTCCTCATTGTGGTGATACAGAGGGGAAATGACCTTTAAAGCTCGGCACTAAAGGGAAGTTACTGAAGGCATTGCCATCATAAAGAATTAAAGCTGTTCTCCCTTGGTTAGTTCTTATGAGACTGAGCTTTTAGAAAAGACTGAGACTGGCCAATGAATCACTCTCTGACTTCTTGTCTGGTTTCAATCAAACTGAATTCTGGAAAAGACTTTTAACTTTTGACTCTTTTGCTCCCACATGTCCTCCACCATGATACTATCTGCCACCTACTGGCATCATGCCTTTAAACCTCCACATCAGTGAGCTAAGTAAAACTCAAGAGCTTCATTACAGCAGTAAAAAATGACTAATACAATAAGCATTAGGTTTTCTACTGGTTTTTCATTATTTTGAATGTTTCTCCCTCTAATACCTACTTTAGTAATACTCTTCAATTAACTTAAGTGTTAACCCTTCAATAAATCCTACATTTACTACTCTCGATAAATGTCAGCTTGTCGACTACTCCAGTCTTCCTTTCTTTGCTTCAATTTTAATTGGCTTTATTATCTTCTACCAAATAGATTGTTTGTTCTTATGTATTAGTCTCACTTTCTATTGTCTTACTGTGGCTGAGCATAGAAGGGAGAAACTTTGGAAGACGAGATACTTTATTTTTTAACTAGTTCAGTTTTTGGTGTCCGTAGGCACCCAGACAGTAATTCTCAGTGAACAGGAAGATGTAGTGATCTGGAACTCCATAGAGATGTGTGGAGTAAGCAGTTAGAAGTCATAGCATACAGGCTAAAGTCAGGACATAAACCCAAAATATAAACAAAGAGCAAAATAAAAGGTAGATAATAGAAAATAGGGAAATTGATGTTTTGCAAATGAGAAGGGAACCAACAGGTGAAATAACAGATGAAAGGAGGGGAAAGGAGAGAGAATGAAGGTGAAAAAAAGAATTAGGATATCAGGGCGGAGGATTAGCTCAGTGGTTCCAGTGCCTGCCTCACAAGCACAAGGTCCTGAGTTCGATCCCTGGAAACCACATACAATGCTGGGCGTGGAGACTCACGCCCACCAGCAATCAACACCGCATACCACAGTGCCAGGCGTGGTGGCTCACGCCTGTCATCCCAGCACTCGGGAGGCAGAGACAGGAGGATTGCTGAGTTTGCGGCAGCTTGCCTGGGCTACATAGTGAGTGCAGGGCCAGCCTGAACTACAAAGCAAGACACTGTCTCAAAAAAAAAAAAAGAATTAGGATATCTTACATATATAAACTAACTCCCCATATTAAATTATTATATACTGCAAATATGTACTAATAAGAAAATTAAGAAAAAGCCCATTAAGAGTCCCGAATATGAGAAAAAACAACTCTAGCTGTCTTAAACAGAAAAAGAGGCCTTTTAACATTTCTCATGAGCTGAGAAACATGACTAGTGTTTGGAAAATCAGAACTGGGAAACAGCCAAAAACCAAGAGTATGACAAAGCCCCAAGAAACAAGAAACACAGCCATGATCTATGTGCAATTCCAGTCCTGTTAGACAATGATGAAAAAACACAATAGTGCTCAGATATGACTTGCAGCAAGTTGTATCAGCTGTAACGATTTCCTCAGCTTATACCACTTAAAGGCATGATATGAAGCACCAAGTCAATCAAGTCTTTCAAGGTCTACTGTCCATACCAGGGCCCTCACTGGGCATGAGGAGAAAGTGTCTTCTTCCATAGTCATTTATATACATGGGAATTTCCCAAAATGAGAGAGTTCTGAAAGATGAGCAACCATATAAACCCTACATATGTCCACCCAAGAAAATCAGAACTGTTGACAGCCAAACATGAAAATCTAGTGCTTACAATGTAAGAAAATATGGATGTCGCAATAGAACTAATGAAGATGACTTAGGAAAAACAGGCTGAGAAATAGTGAGCAACAGGGAGATCCTGGCTCTGAAGAAGGCAAAAAGAAAACAAAACTTCAGCAATCATCAATTCCAAATGCCACAGGGAGCTTAAGTAAAACTAAATATGGAGGAGCATGCCTTAGATTTTCTAGTAAGAAAAGTTACAGTGGAATAAATGTAAACAGAAATCAAAAATTGGCAGCCCAGGAAATAAAAAGGCTATAAAGAGAAAGTGGTAGGAATAGAAAATCCTTTAAAGAATCTTACCCTGAGTTTCATAACCATATCCCTAGTGATCACAAACAATATTGTGAATTTGTACCAGTACATGACACAATTTAATTCTCGTTGTTCCCATTGCCCCACCCACCCTACAACCCTCCATCCCCTAATACATAAGTTTTGTTTCCCTTTATTACCATCATAATTCTTTCTTCCCCTCATTACCTACCCCTATACCCATTTCCTTTTCAATATATTCTACTTCATCATTATGTATTCATGAAGAGATCTTTTAACTTAGTTTTATATACCATTTATATTAGTGGAAAATGTGAGAAAACCTAAATACCAAAGAGTAAGGGATTAATTTCATTTATATCTGTTCAACAAAATAAGACATACCCACTTTAAAGGTGAGATATGAGGGCTGGAGATTTAGTTCAGTGGTTCCAGCACTTGCCTGGTAGGCACAGGTCCCTGGTTTGATCTCTAGTAACCACACACAACACCTGGCATAGTGACTCACACCTACCAGCAATCAGTACCACATACCACAATGCTGGGTGTGGTGGCTCATACCTGTGATCCCAGCACTCAGGAGGCAGAGGCAGGAGGATTGCTGAGTTCTAGGCTTGCCTGGGCTACATAGTGAGCTCAGAGCCAGCCTGAACTACAAAGCAAGACCCTGCCTCAAAAAATAAATGAGATATGAGCATATTCTTTCATAAATTTGTTCATGACCCACTACTAGATTGATGTTAAAATACTGTATTTACTAAATATTTGCTTTTTAAATTTTAACATATGTGTGTGTGTGTGTGTGTGTGTGTGTGTATATATATATATATATATGTATATATATATATATATACACATGAGAAAAAATGTGTCTCTATATCTAAAATTTAGGAAACATTGGAATATAAGTGAAGATTCTGTAAGAATTAAATGCTAAAATCATTTCTTACCTCATCTATAAGGGAGAAAATTCTTTATATACAGTAATACCAAGTTGCTCAGTGCTAAAGCTCAAACTTGGGGCCTTGTGCATACTCAGCAAGCACTCTACCACTGAGCTACATCCCAAGCCCAGCTTTCTGTCTTTTTCCTTGATCTTGAAACCCACCATACTCAACGACACCTTAAAAATCTATGGAACTCTCTCATGAAGAGTGTTTCTAACAGAAAAAGTGCTGTGACCACACTATGTCAGCTACCCTTTCTACTGTGATCTAAATGCTTGTACTTAACAACCCAAACCCCCACCAGTTCATATGTTGAAATCATAATCTCTTTAATAGACAAGAGGGCCTATGAGGGTAACTACCAACCCCCATGACTGGGAATAGTGCCTTTATAAAAGAAATCCAGCTACCTAGCTTGTCCTTTCTACCATGTGAGGACATAGAAGGTTACTATCCATGAACCAAGAAACAGGCCTTTGCCAGACCTCAAATCTACCAGTTTCTTGATTCAGTCTTCAGAACTATGACACATAAATGTTGATTATGTATAAACAACATAGTTTATAATATTTTGCTATGGCAACTGGGAAAGATTGACTCCTCACTATCATCAGTTTAACTCTCAAACCCCAGTGCTTTTTTTTATTTAGACAGGTAATGTATAAATACAATTGTCAAAAATGACAAGTCCCCACTCAAGTGTGTTATTACCTAAATGTCTAGGGAATCTTTGATTATACTTTAGAGAAATCATAAACTTTAGCAAATAGAGTTCATAATATATAATAATATTATCTATCAATACAAAGGATGATCAATATATACAGTGAATGTTTAAACTTTTAAAAGTTACTAGTTTCTCACACCAAAGATACAACGTTTACAGATCTGTGACTTTTTTTTTTTGAGACAGGGTCTCACTTTGTAGTTCAGGCTGGCCCTGAGCTCACTATGTAGCCCAGGCAAACCTCGAACTCAGCAATCCTCCTGCCTCTGCCTCCTGAATGCTGGGATTACAGGCGTGAGCCACCATGCCCAGCACTGTGATATGTGGTATTGATTGCTGGTAGGCATGAGTCACCACGCCCAGCATTGTATGTGGTTACCAGGATCAAACTCAGGGCCTTGCACTTGTGAGGCAGGCGCTGGAACCACTCAGCTAAATCTCTGGCCTGTGACCTTACTTATTTCACTTATGAGTATGTCCTGAAGATACTTCCATTTGAATATAAATGACTCAAACTTTTTTTTTTTTTAGTTTTTTGAGACAGGGTCTTGCTTTGTAGTTCAGGCTGCCCTGAGCTCACTATGTAGCCCAGGCAAGCCTCAAACTCACAGCAATCCTCCTACTTCTTCATCCTGAGTCCTGGGATTACAAACGTGAACCACCATGCCTGACAAATTTATCATTCTTTAATGGCAGAGTAGTACTCCATTAAAGATGTAAATGAGCTCTAGAACATATGGTAAATATTGTGAAATAGAAAATATTCATAGGGAAATGGGGGTTTAGGGATAAGTAACAAGGAAAAGAAAAATGTGATGGTAATAAAAAAAGGGAAACAAAGCTTATATATATAGGGGCAGAGAGTTGTATGGTGGAGAGTATGGGGGAAAATGAGAATTTAATTGTGTCATATACTGATAAAAAATTATTACAGTAAAATGCTGACATGGCTGAGGTGAAAAAGGAAACACTCCTATGTTGTTGGTGGGAATGTAAACTAATATAACTATTATGGAAATCAGGATGGATATTTATCAAAGAACTAAAATCAGAAATTCCATGTGAATCAGCTATTTCCATTCTAATTATCTTACCCAAGGAGCTAAAGAGATCATATTACAGCAATACATGCATACCAGTGTTTATAACAGCACAATTCATAATAGCTAAATCCTAGCTGCAGCCTATATTCACACCAACAAACAAGTAGATAAGGAAAATCTGGCATCTATACATAATACATATACAGGATCCATTTTGATGAACACCACTTTGAGTGAGCTTCAAATTCATAAATGGCTTTTTTTTTTTTTGAGACAGGGTCTCACTTTGTAGTTGGCTGGCCCTAAGCTCACTATGTAGCCCAGGCAAGCCTCGAACTCAGCAATCCTCCTGCCTCTGCCTCCCCAGTGCTGGAATTACAGGCATGAGCCACCATGCCTGGCTATAAATGGCTTTTTGTATGTTAAAGTCAGAGTCTGCCTATTAGCACACAATGACTTGCCTGAAGAGTCAAGAGTTGGTGTATGTGAAAGAACAACTCCCCACACCACTTCTTATAGCAGGGGTTCTCGATGATCCACAGTGCTGTGACATCTTGGATGGTAAAACAGAAGTGCAGCTAAGGGCATCATGACTTCTACAGAAAACTCCCATAGACACAGAAGTCAATCCATGAGAAGAAACAAATTTCCCATTAATCAAGGATATGTTCCTACTAGAATATCTTGTTCCCTTGTTGCTAGGACCCTGCTCATGTCAGTGTCCTCCACCTCACTGTTCCATGCACCATCCCTTCCCCCTTTCTAGAAACTGCATGGTCAACAAATAGTGACAAGCTCCAGAAAAAGGTATCTTAGCTTTGACCATCTTGGGCCCCCATTTTTGCATTAAGATCTTATCTTTTTAATCCATCCACTATACCCTTGGTTAGATGATTGGAAGTTCATGCAGCTTCCAGTACATACATGTGCATAACAATACTAATCAGGCATAAAGATAGCTTCAAGACATCTCTAGGAAAATGGATGCATCTAAAAATAAAATGTTGAGTAAAATCAATGAGACACATAGCTTAAATACTACATGATATATCTCATTTGAATAGTGCAAAGTGCAAACAAAGAGCAAAATAAAGGCTGGATAGAAGGAAAGAAGAGGATAGAAATTTTGCAAATAAGAAGAGACCTAGAAGACTAAGGGAAGAAGGGGAAGGAAAGGGAAGCAAGAAGAATTAAGATATGCCTTGTACAGGAACACAATAAATATAATGAATGCAAGCATTATATACATAAACAAGAGCTAATAATAATAATAAATATAGGGAAAAAGGTTTTAGAGATGGAAAAAGATATTGGGTGAGAAGGGGATTTTTTAGAAAAAAATGTCTGTTATGTACATGCACCTCCTTCTGAAGAAAAATGTAAACAGCATGTACAGCAACCATGTACTAATAGAAGTTTTAAAAAGTTATTCTGGCCGGGCATGGTGGCTCACGCCTGTAATCCCAGCACTGGGGAGGCAGAGACAGAAGGATTGCTGAGTTCGAGGCTTGCCTGGACTACATAGTGAGCTCAGGGCCAGCCTGAACTACAAAGTGAGACCCTGTCTCAAAAAAAAAAAAAGTTATTCTGCTGGAAAAACTGGGCTTTAACCTGTCAAAAATTAAAGCTACACCTATCTCTTTCACCATGTGTAAAACTAAAATCACAATGGATTAGAGACTTAAACATTAAAACAGAAATAATAAACCTCATGCAAAACAGGTTAGGTAAAACTTGGAGACATTGGTTTAGGCAAAGACTTCATGGATGAAACCTCTATAGCACAAGAACTAGCAGAAAGAATCAACAAATGGGATCTCATCCTGCTGAAGAGCTTTTGCACAGCAAAAGAAACCACTGACACTGCTAAAAGGCAACCAACATGGGAAAAGGTCTTTACTAGCTGTTTGTCAGACAAAGGGCTACTATCTACAATATATAAAAAACTGAAACAAATCAATCTCAAATCAGACTCAATTCAGAAATGGGCATCTGAAATGAACAGGCACTTCCCTGAAGCAGAAGTCAAAGCAGCTAAGAAGCATATGAAGAAATGTTCAACATCACTGGTCATTTGAGAGATGCAGATGAAAACAACACTGAGATTTCATCTCAACCTACAAAGAATGGCTGCTGTTGTGAAATCAACCAACAATAAATGCTGGTGAGGCTGTGGTGAAAGAGGAACACTTCTCCACTGTTGGTGGGATTATAGACTTGTGCAACCATTGTGGAGATTCCTCAGAAAACTAAGACTAGAGGTCACATTCGACCCTGCTATTCCCCTGCTAGGAATATACTCAAAGGAACTTTTAAAATCATATTGGAAATATGTAGATGTACACCCTGTTCATAGCAGCTCAGTTCGTGACAGCCCAGTCTTTTTTTTTTTAATTGAATTCTTCGTTGGTACATTTTATATAAAACTCATAATCACACACAACATTGAGGAATTTGTACCAGTATATGACACAAGTCAATTCTCATTTTTAACCCACATCCTTACCCACCCCACAACCCCCTACCCCTTATATACTTGCTCTTTCATTTTCCTTTGGAGTTATATTAATTCTTTCCCCTCATTATGTTCCCACATCAAATTCCCTTTGCATGATAGCCCAATCTTGGAAACAACCCAGGTGCCCACCAACTGCAGACCGGATAAAGAAAATATGGGGTTTTTTTTATAAAATGGAGTATTACTCTGCCAAAAAGAATGACAAGATTCATTCATTTATGTGCAAATGGATACAGCTGGAGGACACACTAATAAGTGAAATAAATAGATCACAGATAGACAAATACCAGATCTTTCATATGAGAACCTATAGATGTAAAAGAATTCTTTCATATGAGAACCTATAGATGTAAATGAATTCTAGAATGTATGATCGGTTTTGTAAAATAGGAAGTATCCAAAGGGAATTTGGTCTGGGAATGTAATGAGGGCAACGAATAAATATGATTCCAAAAGAAAATAAAAGAGCATGTATACAAGAGGTAGGGGTTGTGGGTGGGTAGGGATGTGGGTAAAAATGAGAATTAACTTGTATCATTTACTGGTACAAATTCCCCAATGTTGTGTGTGATTGTGAGCTCTATATAAAATGTACCAATAAAGAATTCAATTTTTTTTTGAGACAGGGTCTCACTTTGTAGTTCAGGCTGGCTCTGAGCTCACTATGTAGCCCAGGCAAGCCTCGAACTCAGCAATCCTCCTGCCTCTGCCTCCCAAGTGCTGGGATTACAGGTGTGAGCCACCATGCCTGGCACTGTGGTATGTGGAATTGATTGCTGGTGGGTATGAGTCTCCACACCCAGCATTGTATGTGGTTACCGGGGATCGAACTCAGGACCTTGTGCTTGCAATGCAGGTGCCAGAACCACTGAGCTAACCCTCTGGCCCAAGAATTCAATTTTTTTAAAAAAAAGTTATTCCAGTAAAAGACACATTGCCATTAATCTCCCCCAAAAATACTCACTCTTCGTTCAGACAAACACATTTGTTCCATCATTTTTTGACACTATGTAAAGTAGTTCTGAAAATTCACTTTTATAAATACCTTTTTGGAATGTTATCAAAAATACAGTACACCATTACCAAAGGCCATTCAACACAAAAGCAGGCTTGTAAAAACGTTGCAATGTGTGCTCATGCATTATACTCACTACATCTAGCATTAAACAACTTCTGGCTCTTGATCAATGTGAAAATAACAATGAAAGGTAGACTCTTTGAATCCATTCTGAACATCAAGGTACCCATAACAGTGCAACTAAACATATGAAAGAGAACTTGCAGAACAGCTTCAGAAACTGTTGAGGATAATGGGTTACATGTACTCAAAGTGAGGGAGAATATTTTCATGGAGATTCATGGAAATGTGTTTTTTTCCTGTAGTAACTTTTTTAAAAAAGGAACAATAGGGCCAGATATTTAGCTCAGTAGTTCCAGCACCTGCCTCGCAAGCACAAGGCCCTGAGTTCGATCCCGGTAACCACATACAATGCTGAGCTTGGTGACTCACACCCACCAGCAATCAGTACCACATAACACAGTGCCGGGTGTGGTGGCTCATGCCTGTAATCCCAGCACTAGGAGGCAGAGACAGGAGGATTGCTGAGTTCGAGGCTTGGCTGGGCTACATAGTGAGCTCAGGGCCAGCCTGATCTACAAAACGAGACCCTGTCTCAAAAAAAAAAAAAAAAAGGAACAATATTTCATTTTAATAGAAATATAAATTTCATGGAAAAAATAAATGGTTCTAATATTTACTTTCAGATATGTTCAGTGTATGGGTAATATATAGACTATCTGAGCTTCTGTAGATTTCTATCAGCTTTTATATAACTTTTTTTAGTTTTATATTTAAACATTCACCCTATTTTTAATCACACAATACATGTACATATTCATGTATATGTGTATGTATTTGTATAACATATATAACAAAAAAGCTAGAAAATTTTCTTTAAAAGTTTGCCTCCTCTCATCCAAGTACTAACCATGGGTAAAACTAAGAATTAACTTGTGTGATATATTAGTAGAAATTCCCCAATACTATGTATGATTGTGAGATGTAGATAAATTGTACCAATAAAGAATTCAATTTAAGGGGAGAAAGAAGCCTTTCTCCACTGTTGGTGGGATTGCAGACTTGTGCAACCATTGTGGAGATCTGTGTGGAGATTTCTCAGAAAACTAGGGCTATGGGTCCCATTTGACCCTGCTATCCCCCTGCTAGGAATATACCCAAAAGAATTTTAAAAATCACATTGGAAAGACAGATGTACACCCTTGTTTATAGCAGCTCAGTTTGTGATAGCCCAATCTTGGAAACAACCGAAATGCCCATCAACTGGAGAGTAGATAAAGAAGACGTGTTTTTTTTTATAAAATAGAGTATGACTCTGCCATAAAGAATGACAAGATCGATACATTTATGTGCAAATGGAAAAACCTGGGGGATATACTAATAAGTGAAATCAATAGGTCACAGATAGGCAAATTCCAGATCTTCTTTTTGACATGAACACCTGTAGATGCAAATGAGCTCTAGAAAGTATGACAGCATTTATAGAGTGGGACATTTCCATAGGAAATTTGGTGTGGGAATGTAATGAGGGGAAGGAATAAATATGGTACAGAAAGAAAATAAAAGAGCATGTATAAAGGGGGTGGGGAGGTGTGGGTGGGTAGGGATATAGGTAAAAATGAGAATTAACTTGTGTCATATACTGGTACAAATTCCCCAATGTTATACATGATTGTGAGATGTATATAAATTGTACCAA
>PVIC010054559.1:0-11509 GCA_004025085.1 Thryonomys swinderianus | reverse complement strand
AAAAAAAATTGAAGACTGTCTTGCCATTTTAGTTTCCAACATGTCCAAAATCTTGAGATTTCTTAACCCTGAAATGGCTAACAATCAAGATTTTCCCAAGATAATCTCCTTTAAAACATCATCTTCATGTTTGACAGCTGCATTCTCTAATCTAAAAGTTAATTAGGGAATTCAAAATCTCTCTTGAATCTCTAAAATTCCTAGCAGATTTAAAGATATCTGAGGTTTGCAAGTTCTGCTCATCTTTGTCCACTAAGCAGAATGACAGGACAGTGTGAACAGTATTTCCTCTGTTAGGAATCCCCTTACTCTATAAAGCAGAAAATACCTGCTTCTAATCAAAATTCAATACACATTTGGTAGAATAATTGAAGCTCCTCGATGGTGAGTCATTTTAAAACTCTTAGTAGCCAAATTGCTATACTATTTCTACATCATAACTTCAAGTGGGAGTGTATTTTAGTAATTTGGGTTCTAGACAGAGTGCAGGGGGCACTGAGAGAGGGTGTTGTGGTTCTCAGAACTGGCAGGCCCTGGTTTCCAGTGCCCCATCTACCATGCAGTGAATGTTCCTGCCTCTGCAGTCCAGCTTCTTCAGCCTCACAGCTTCTGTGTGAATACTTGCTTATTTTTAATCTATTGTTGCTGTTCTTTAAAACTTTAAGTTGAGTTATATCAGAAACAGATATGAAAGTATTATAATGAAAATCAGATGTTTCAATATTAATATTAGGGAATAATTATTTCACGTGTTTTTTTTAAGAACTTAAACATTGCACCAATAATTGAGGTCCCTTTTCTATCATAATCCTGTACATTTTCTTTCTTCCTCATCCATTACGTTGCAGTCAGGGTTGCCATGTACGTAAAAAGGTTCTTTTAGATTTTAGAAGGGTCTCCCAGACCCTTCCAGCTGACTGTTGGAATGGAATTGTAGAATATACTAAATCTATAGGTATTGGCATTTTTTTATGCTGAAGCAGTAATTCTTCCTATTCATTTTATTTTACTTTCATTACATAGCTATGTATACATAAATATATCTAGTGTTGTTTACAGCTTTTATAACATTAATTGAATGTAGTGTTATACTTTAACATACCATACTTTGGTTTTGCTCAGTATGTTTTGAATTTTATCTATGATAGCACATATCACTAGAATTTATTCAAACCGCTACCCAGTATTCCATTTACAAATGTACCACCATATATTACTTCACGTTCCTGCTGATATTTTCTTTATGATTTTTATGACAGTAAAAGAATGAACACTTTGTTTACATGTTTTGTGTTTATACATAATGTTTTTATAACAGGATATTTCTCAATGTAGATTACAAACCATTCATCTTTGCCATCCTATTTCTAAGTTGCTCTCTGAAATGATTGTACATATTTACACTTCAAGTAATATAGGAAATGCTCATTTTGTTGTGTTTTTATCTACACTTTATATTTTCTTTTTGTGTGTATATGCTTAATTTTATTTCAGACTTTCATAGGTGACTCTTTGGTCCCACCATCACTGTCATGCTTTCATCTCTTTAAACACCATCTGGTACCTGATACTTTTCTTTCGAGCAGCTCCTAATCACTGAGGTAACAGTGAACTAGTGGCTCTTTAATCTAACATATAAATGTGAATGGCCAGGATAACATGAGTGGATTCTGCTTCATTCATTACACGTTAGCTAAATGATTACAATGAAATGATTTGGATTCCATAATTAAAAAGAATTATGTAATATTTGATTAAAACATACTAGGTTGAATATTAATTTCCAGGAGACAGCCACAAAATTCTCATTTGCATCAGATCTATGGTACTTAAACATTTTGATAAACCATGAGATTGATTGAATTATCAAAGGATCCTTTACCTTCCTCCAGTTTTTTTATAATTTTATATAATTTTGGAATTAACAAGAATGAACTAACAATGTAACCCAAAAGCTTATATAAAATTAATGAATGACTTTTAAAAAGTGTGAATCTCAGATATGTGAAAGCCTTAAGAAAGCAGCATAAAAACCTTTGACCTTCATCTTCTCTTAGCTCACTGAAAGGGACAACTGAGGACCTCTTAATTATGTCACTTCACTGTGTGCTGGGCTCTTGCCCCAAAGAGCAGCTTGCTTGATCAGGATTTCCCCAACCCTCTTCTATACTTTATCATCTTGCTTACTATTTTCTGTTATTTCCAGACCTTCCTCTTTGCTGGTCAATCTGGCAAACTGAGCCATCTCTGCAAGTGGCTTAGTGTCCTACTGTCCTCAGTACACTGTTAAAGAAGGAGGATCTTGGACAGTTGATTTTTAAGCCTCACAATATATTACTGCCCATACATTAATCTTCTTAAATATAGAGCAAAATAGAAATCATCTTTGGATCTTTTAATTTACTTAGGTACCCTTAAGTAAAAACCTTCATCAACTCTAGGAAGGCCTGATATAATCACACCATTCAAGTTCAGGCAAAGGCACAACATGCTAATGGAACTACAGAAAATATGAAAGTATCTGCTTTTAATGCCCTTTGAATATTGTTAAATTATAATGCAATATTTAAGAAAATGTATGTGACATTCAAATGAACACTAAATGATTTCATTTCACACTAGTCAATATTAAATTAACTCAATATTACATGAGAATGTTAAGTATTACTGAAATAAGCAATAAAAGAGAATTATGCTGTAATCTCACCAACACATCGCAGTTGGAAATTTGTTATTAAAAAAAGATTAAGGCAAATATTGTAGAGCTGTTTTAAAGTCAATTATTTGTAAAAGAATTAGAGGAATATACTGTCATACCAGTAGTTTCATTATGTATTTTAAATTAATGAACAAATGAAACACTAAAATGTAGGCAGTCATAAACAAATTGTTATTTGTACAATGCAATGCCTACTAGAAATTATCTAAATAGAACACTAAAGTCTTAACAAAATATAAAAGCTATCTATGATAATTTATAGAATTTTATTTTAAAAGTAAAAGTTGAAAGAATTTTCTGAAGGGACTGGTCACCTCAGTTTTAAGCTTGTAATATATATGTGTAATTGAAAACCTGAAACCAATATTTAAATTGTTTCAAATTATGAAGTATTTTTATTACTTTTTCTGTATTTTGTTCATATGCATTGTCATTATGTTCACACATTCAAGTAGAAGTTGCATTTAATTATTGCAGATAACTTCAGTCTCTCAAGTAATCAGTTAAATTGCTGAAAGAGTAACCTTATAATTAATATAGAGTAATATTTTCACTATCTGGACCTCTTCATAATCATGATCAAGAGATATTTATGAGTTACTTGATTCGTGGGCAATTTTTATTAAGATTGATCCTGTAATAAAATTACCTACTATGTTTTATTTTTTTCCACAATTCACCAGTACATACACTGGCTTTACACTGTGGGAGGGCACGGAAATAAGATATCCTCAAATAAGTCACAATTTTACATGGAAGACAGACAAGGAGATAAGGTGTGATGCACAATACTTAGGAATGCCAGCTGATTACTATAGAAGCACAGAGATGGTGTATGTGCTGGCTTTGGACCACAACCCTTTCTGGGAAAAGGTTCTGTGCGAGTCTTACAGGACTAGCCCTTGTCAGCTACAAAAACTGGCATGGTTTGAAAGCAATGGCTCGCAGCAGTAGTTTGAGCAAGATGGTGAAAGAGAGAAATGGCTACAGATAAAGAAGAAATGTCAGATCATGGGAAACTCACATCATAATGGTAAATCAGCATTTGATGAGCACTGAGATCAACAATCAACAATCAACGCCACATACCACAATGCCAGATGTGGTGGCACACGTCTGTCATCCCAGCACTCAGGAGGCAGAGACAGGAGGATTGCTGAGTTCGCGGTGGCTTGCCTGGGCACCATAGTGAGCTCAGGGCCAGCCTGAACTACAAAGCAAGACTCTGCCTCAAAAAAAAAAAAAATTAAGCAGGGAGATAGCAGGATGAGATTCATAATTCACAAAGTGTGTTCTAATTGCCTCATTTTTGATAAATATATCTTGCAACTGGGACAGTTAAGCGCACATAGAAGCTGCTTGTACAAATCCTCCAAAACTTTACCTGCAACTGCAGAGGGATGACCGAGAAGCCAGGCTAAATGTATGAGGACCCCCTCGGTAGCTGTTAAACTACAGGAATAACTAAAGGATGTGAGCTTTTGTGCTTTTCTGAGTTTCTTCTTCCTAAGCTTAGAATTAAACTAGCTGGGGAGAGCGAGATGTTGACTTGAGTTAGAAGCCTCTGAAGTGTGCCTGCCAGGCCACATCAAGCCCTCTGCCTGGTTCTTGAAATAGAGTTTTCCTGGAAGGTGGCCACGTCTCATTCTTTTTATGTTTTGTCTGTGGCTGCCTTTGAATGTCAATGACAGTGTCACAAAAGAGACCAGATGGCAGGCAAAGCCTAAAATTCTTAAAATCTGGCACAGAAGACCTTGCCAACCTGTGATGTAAGGGATCACCAGTTGACAATATGTATTTTTCCCTTCAGTTTTTCCCCCCTTTTACTCCTTCTTATACCACGAATGTACCAGGTGCTGCTGAAGTGCATGCTTTACAGTGTCCTGCATGAGGACCACCCTCGCCACTGTCTGAACACATTCTCTGTTCAACATTCATGAAATATTCTCTGGGTTGTGATCATTCTCATTTAGTACGTGAGAGTTGACTCCACTACTGCCTGTATGACTTGCTGCTATTAAGACATCAAGAATTTTTATTCCTAAACCATTTAGTTGAACTTTTAAAAAATTATCCTGGGGCCAGAGATTTAGCTCAGTGGTTCCGGTGCCTGCCTCGCAAGCGCAAGGTCCCTGGTTCAATCCCAGGTAACCACATACAATGTGGGGTGTGGTGACTCACGCCTCCCAGCCATCCATACCACATCCCACAGTGCCGGGCATGGTGGCTCATGCCTGTAATCCCGGCACTCGGGAGGCAGAGACAGGAGGATTGCTAGCTCACCACTGTTTCTCCTGATGGCTAAGGACTCCAGCTACATTCCCTAGTACCATCAGTGGTTATTTATTCCTCTCAAGCACCCCCTCTTGGAAGCTTTTGCTTTGCTCTCTGTATGATTCTTTTCAACCCCCTTCACAGTACAAGAATGTCTTTAGTCCCCTGTAGTCTGTAATTAAGAACACGTAATGATTTCACTGTATATTACATATTTCCCAAGATTTTATTTTTCAACCCTACTAAGTCAGTTTTTACGTTGACCTGTCTTCTGCAGATGTCTTTCATTTGTTTTTTCATCTACTAAACCTTGTAAGCCTGGTTGTTTTACAGTTGGTGCCTGTAGCTCCACAGTTTTGTCTCTATCTCATAACTTCCCCTAGACTCCTGATTTCTACTCTGGAGTTTATCTACTTTCCTTCTCCCAGTGTATCATACATATACATCAAGCTATTATTTTTGGTATAATTAACATTCTTTCTGAAAATTTTTTAAAAATCAAATGATAACCATTTACAAAAAGAATGTTCATTGCTACTGTAAATATCTTGATAAAGACAATTTATTATATAACTAATTCTGCCCAGGCTCTTTACTACCTTAAACTCATAACCTGAGGGTAAATCCTAAGGGTCTCAATTTACCAAAAAGAGACAATCATATTAGACTTTTCTCAGTTCAGGTGAGTTTTTTGTTTTGTTTTGTTTTAGTCCCTTTTTGGGAAGGCTTCTGCAAAGAAATCAGATATCTTCAGGGAAAAATCGGTTTTTGGGCTGATATAATGTCCAAGTTTTTGTTACTTCTTCTCTTTTGATTGGAGAATCCCTTACTATCTTTTTGTCTATATGAAGTTTTTAGTTGCTTTCAACAAAAGGATATGTCACAATCACTGACCTTCTTGTGACTTTCCTGCCAGATGCAGGAAGTATTCTGAATATGTACCTTAAAGATGAGAATGTTGTGTTAAATGAGGGTTTATATTAAAAACTGAGCTTTCTGGGCCAGGGATTTAGCTCAGTGGTGTATCACGCCTGCCTGACAAGCTCAAGGTTCTGAGTTTGATTCCTGGTACAAAAAAATCAAAAGCAAATACTGAGTTTTCTGTTAAGGACAGTATCTCCTTTGCTGTCCTGGTGGAGAATGAGAAGGTTTTTCCCACTTTAATCTTTTTGTGGATTTGAAAGGCAGTAGGCAGATTCCAGTTCCTTTTCCCCCAACACCGTAAAAGGCCCACACTAAAATAGCAGTAGAAGCCATTCTTTCACCCAAAGGGCTGTGGCAACGACAGGCAACCAGAATGCCAAGAACTCTGATGGTGCTATAAATTTATTCCAATACTGATAATTCTTTGCAGCCTTTTCAGAAAAACAAAATGTGGAATCAATTTATCCAGCATTTGCATGTAGGTTGTCTTGAATCTTAGTTGATACAGTGCTATAAAAAGGTTGCTGCTTGTGTTCTGAGAAGGGACTCAAGAAGGTTTGGATAGATCCTCTTCTTCTGGAGCCCTGAGAACTTTGTGACAATGAGTCATTATAGGACCATGGATAATTGGAAGTCATTTGGAAATCTCCAGCCATTAAACATACCAGCCAATAATAGATCCATGAGCAAAAAGACTTGAGACAAAATGTGATGAGCCATGTCTGACCCAGACTTACACCATTCATTAGGGTCCAGTCCATTTTCACAAGCTAAATAACTACTTGTTGTTTTTACCTATGGAATTTAGCAAAGGCTTGGTTTGCAGGAATAAACTAGCCTATGTAACCATATATCTTTATTAAAAATTTCTGATTAAACTCATTAATGACCTCATATTGTCAACACAGCATTTTTAAGTCTTTATCTAATGAGATGACTTTATAGCACATAAAATTTTGTTTTCTCTAACATGGCGTGTTTTTGCTCCAAATAGAATTTCTAACATATTTATTTTCTTCTTCTCATTGTACTTTTACTTCATCTCGTTTTTCCTGATTATCATTTTCCAAATATCAATCTTCATCCCACTTTTTCTCCGTTCACAAACTCTTCCTGTTGGATCTCCACCACTTATTCCTTCCACCTCCCACCTGAATGGCTCAGGTTACATTAACTATTCTTTAAAGGAAACTTCTTCCTTCGGTGTACACTTGACTATGTCGTCTGTTAGAAGACAGATATCTGTCCCCAGGACTTAGGACCCAGCACAGCCCAAGCTCTGCAGCTCTGTTCTGTGCCACCTGATGGCTGGCTGGTTATTTCCATGCTGCTCAGAGTCACAAGAGGTCTGCAGAACCCATTAGACAAACCTGCTGGACAAGCCCAGGAGACCACGAGACTTTCTTCCTCTTTGTCATGGTTCTGTCTTCTCTGTCCTATTATGCCAGCCCCATCACATTCTCCCTATTCTCTCACTTAAAACACTACATTTCTTGACTGGTCTTTTTGAATTTGTTTCTCACTTACATCCTTCTAAACTCAGCTGCCAAATAAGTTACTGAGCAACAACAACCACTTTCAGAGGCTTAGCATTCACTGGAGCAGATTTGGTGAATAATAAGCACATATGTCACCGTAATGTTTTTCTCTGACTTTGACAGAGATTTGTACCTTATTTTCTATAAAGCTAGAATCGAACTCTGTACCAACAGTTGTTCATACAGAGCAGGAGAGGGTTTTAAAGCTGAAGTTCACTTGCTTTAAGATTGTCCAAGGTAGGGCTGGAGGATTAGCTCAGTGGTTCTGGCGCCTGCCTTGCAAGCGCAAGGTCCTGAGTTCGATCCCTGGGAACCACATATAATGCTGGGCGTGGAGACACGCCCACCAGCAATCAACACCGCATCCCACAATGCCGGACGTGGTGGCTCACGCCTGTAATCCCAGCACTCGGGAGGCAGAGACAGGAGGATTGCTGAGTTCGCGGCGGCTTGCCTGGGTACCATAGTGAGCTCAGGGCCAGCCTGAACTACAAAGCGAGACCCTGTCTCAAAAAGCAAAAAAAAAAAAAAAAAAAAAGATTGTCCAAGGTAAACAAAGCCGGAAGTGGATAGAAGTGGCAAGTTCAGATTTTAATCGACAGTATGGTATTGAAGTGGAGAAGAGTCCAACATAAACTGAACTTGATGTCCCTCAGTACAGGGGTGATGAGGGGGGCTTAGCAAAATGAGGGTGTTTACGGGTCTTTTGTCTGAACAAGAACAGTTAAAAATTATGAAATGTAAAGACAATTGGCCAGTAGTGCTGTTAGCTGGCCATTATCAAAGTTAAGATCCTAGACTCTCACAGATGCCAGGCATCAAAGGCTTATGTTGATTACATTTCCAGTGAATAGCTTTTAGGACCTTGTAGGAGATAAGTACAGAAGAAGGATTCACAATGTTAGGCCTTTTTTAGTGAATGCTCTAAGAAAGGCTGGCCAGGTGGCTCCTGTTAGGCATGAATGCTGCAAGATGTAGTACATTTCTTCTGCCATTCTCCAGAATTCACAAACTGGCACATTAGGGTGTCATCCATAGTCATCCATTAAGCCTTTAGCTGTTAGAAAGTAAAAGTGTTCATTTCATTATTTTCATGTTGGAGGTGGGGGTTAGACAGAATCATTTGTGTTGAGCAATCAATACCACATACCACAGTGCCGGGTGTGGTGGCTCATGCCTGTAATCCCAGCACTCAGGAGGTAGAGGCAGGAGGATTGCTGAGTTCGAGGCTTGCCTGGGCCACTTAGCGAGCTGAGGGCCAGCCTGAAGTACAAAGCAAGACCCTGTCTCGAGAGAGAGAGAAAAAAAAAGAGTATATGAACACTCAATAAATACTGGTTATGTGAATTATTACTATGTAGTAAATAATCTTCAAACTCGGTGTCTTATTGTCCCAAAGATAATTTACATCACTTGCAAAATTCTACTTTCAGCAGACAGAGCTCAGTGGGGAAGGCTTAGCTCCATTCAATCCAGCATTAGCTGGGGTGGCTTATCAGGGCTGGAAAATTTATTCCCCAAATGAGTTATTCACAGGTTTGGCAAGTGGATGCTGGCTGTAAACTGGGAGCTCAATCTGTGCTTTTGGTGAGAAACTTCTATTTTTCTCTATAAGATAATAAATACCTACTTGAAACCTCTGGGACTTCCTCACAGCATGGTGTCTGGATAGTAACAGCAAGTATGATGAGAGGCCTCAGCTCTAAAATGGTTCTTATAAAAAGCCTAAGAAATCCCAGAAGGTTTTATTTACTTTCTTCACATTGACCAAAGGCAGTGTTAACACCAACCTAGATTTGAAAGAAACGGAATCTACCTGTCAATGAAGGGGGTTTCAAAAAACATGTGGGTATTTTCTTTTCTTTCGTCTCTTTTTTTTTTTTTTTGGAACCCAGAACCTTCACACTAAGCTACATAAGCAACCCTTCAGCTCTTCTCACTTTTAAAATTTAGAGACATCGTCTTTCTAAGTCGTTACACTGCCCATGGAATCTTCAACTTGTGATCTTCCTGCCTCAGTCTCCTAGAGCCTGGAGCTGTAGTTTATGTACCTCACGCCCAGCTTGTGTGGTCACTTTCAGTTTAACACATGGAGTATCTGAATGAATGAAATGATTTCAATTAAGGAGACTCCATTAACATTTCCTCATCTATATCCTAACTAATGAATTAATTAGCCTTTCCATTTCTTGAAGATCTTATTCAACAATTAAAAAACAAAATTAACCACTTTGTATAAAGCATTTTGTACTAAACATCTTTATAGTCTCAGCAGTTAGCACATATTCCCAGTATTTAACACAAAATTTGACAATTAAACCCACTCAGTGCTTTAAAATTAAGCACGCATGTGTGCACGCGTGCACATGCACACACACACACACACACACACACACACACTTCAACACACTGAACACCCCATATTGAAAACTGCTTTAGGACTCCACAGTATCCAAGAATTGGCCATTTAGCCAGGATGATGATTCCAAGGCATCTACAGACAGTTTTTCTCTTGCCATAGGGGGATGCCTACAGTCCTCTGTGTGGACTGTGCTGTCTGGCAAAGGAGTGTGAAATGAGTGTCATTCTCCTGTTCAGTTCTGCCTGGCTCTGGAGTTGCAGTGCTGAAACAGCTTGGATTTCCTGGGCGAGTATACACTCTGCTGTAATAACTCAGAAGCTGTTTTGTGTTCTTGAAACATATGGTGCTAATTCCAATTTATCTTGGGAAAAGCTGGTCAGGAAGAGAAACTGCTGAAAAGCCAAATCTCTCCCTGCAGCTAAGGAAACGATGGAGAGGCCTCTGCATCCTTTCTCCCCGAGCTCAGGCTCTCTGCCAGCTTCTGGTCCATATGCTGAGCCTCCAGAGCTGCTTCCATTCTCATAGTGATTGCTTCAAGTTGCTTGGGACTGATACTCTCCCATAGGACGTGGAGGTCCAAGTTGACATAAACCCACTCGTTAGAAAGCATAGCCTCAGATGAAATGAATTAGCATTTCTAAGAACAGGGCCTGTTATTATTCTTCCTGGTTACAGAGTTGTAAATTAGCTTGTTCAGAAAGAGTTCTACTTTTCCATTGCACTGTTGTTCGTTTGTATGTAATTTGTTTTTCTGGGGAGAGCCCAAAGTGCCAAGTATGGCAATAGAGGAAAGCTAAGTATCTCCTGTCTTAGCCAGGTAAAAGGATTGGAAGTGAGGCAAAGTAATGTCCTGAAAGAAGCAACATCCTGAAAGTGCAGTCTAAATCTCATGCTCTGAGTGTTTCATTGTAATAGACTGAATTTGAATAAATGTTTGGCTTGTTTTATGTGCATCTTTGAAATATTTGTTTCATCTATTTAAGGAATGCCAGAAACTAGAAATATTGTGCTAGAGCCTCCCTTGTCTCTTTCTGTGTCTTTCTTTGTCTCAGTCTCTGTCTCTCTCTGTCTGCCTGTCTCTCTCTTTCTCCCTGTCTCTTCTTTCTAGGCAGTAGGATATAGGTGGCTTTTAGGAAACATAAGAAAGAGATGGACATCCATCTTCAAGATTTTTAGAAATCCTGTCATAATTTTATGGAAATCAAAATATCACTAGAAAAATGAGTATAAATTACTTTTTGAATAGTATTTCTCTCAATTGAGTGTGCATCAGTGTCATAAGATAGGCTTTTTAAGCCACTGCTGAAACTACTCTGGATTTAAACCACTTAGCTGACTCCATCTCCAGTTTCAGTCAGTGAGTCCGGGGTACTTTTCTAACAAGTTCTAAGTCTAAGCTGAGAATCCCAATTGATATAGCAATATTGTACCAGAATACCATCGACTACAGAGGAAATAAAAAACAGAAATGTATTTCCTACAGTGCTAAAAACTGGGAATTCCAAGATCTAGGCTGCAGGTGAGTGTGTGATGAAGGCTTGCTTACTCATGCTTAGATGATGCCCTCTCACTGTGTCCTCACACAATGGAGGGAAATGTCAAGATCCCTGGGCCCTTTTTTTATAAGGACACTATTCTTATTCTCACAACCTAATAATTTCCAGAGTCCTCACCTTCTGCTATCATCCCTTG
>PVIC010054557.1:0-11505 GCA_004025085.1 Thryonomys swinderianus | reverse complement strand
CACAACAGAAAGTTTGCTCTGTGGTCAAGCATTTGACCCTAGTCCGGAAACCAGGCAGCGTGTGACCTTATCAGGTGCAAGCAAGCGTCTGGACCGCGCGTGTTAGGAGCCAGTGTCCAAGTGGGTCTAGGAAGCCCGAGGGCCAAACTCACTGATAGAATTAAACCAAACCCACGTATCACAAATATGGAAGGAAAATATCTAATGTTGAGTGTTTGGGACTTTCCTAAGTTAAACTAAATATCTTTATTTTCCTAACTTGTTTGGCTTATAGAACATTTTATAGTGAGCTTTACTAGATACTGTTTTGTTTTGTTTTGTTCTTAATAAACTGTCCTCATTGTGTATAGGAACATGAGGTCCCTGCACTTCAAGTTTTCCTGGAATATATTGAGGGAAAATTACAGAATTTTTTCTTCTAAGCAAACACATTTAAATGTAAATTTGATTATTATGATTACGTTGTTTTAAAATAATGCTTGAGTACATTGAGAAAAGATGAAGTAATGTCGACTTGCTGATGTAGTTTATAAAATGTATAATAATACAAGGATCAAGTCCTCTTGATGTCCTGTCTTATCTGCCCTTATTTTGTAATTTCATTTTGGATGAGTTTCCTGCTCTGAACTCTAAATATATATCTGTCTTTTCTGTGAATTTACTGGCACTATTCAGGTTAAGCATAAAAATACACTGTTTCTGAGTCTAGTTACATATCTGAATTCTTTTTAAGATATGTTGTAAGAGTTTAATTTAAAATGTTCCCAAAGAAAATGGAATAATGTATCTATCATGCATTATTCTCTAATGAATAGTATTTTTCATCATAATGAGTTGTATTGACAAATTAGGATTATTTACCTTATATCAGCAGTATGCTATGATGTCTCTTTCCCAGAACTCCCACTACCTTATTTATCCTACAATATTTTTCTTACCCTTCAGAAAATCCTGTGTGAGTGCCAAGAACTGTTATATTTTCTTTACAGATAGAAAAATCTATAATCTCTTGAAAGAATTGGTTTCCTAAGAATTACAGATAGTGGCCATGATGAAAAGTGGTCATCCTCTTATAACTACTTTCTATTTAAACCACTTATACACATGGGCAGAATCCTCAGTCTCTTAAAGCCTGCAATTTGCTTGAGTTGAATTACGTGTTTTGAATATTGATTCTCTTAGACTATCCAGAATAATTCTGATGGACGAAAATTTTGTCCTTATTAAAATTTGTCAGATGTAATTTTTTTGTATTTCTAAGTCTTTGCTTCTTAAATGTATTTTTATTCTAATCTGTAAAAGAAAAATAAGCTAGACCTGAATTTCACATTTTCAAAGAAAAAAAATATATTTCTGATAGACAGCTCTTTCAAACGGCTTCGGCACTTTCTTTCCTCCCCACTAGCTCTGATTCCTTTCTCCTCATTGTAGTCTGTGAAGGGCACTGAGTTGTGGTCTAAATAGTGCTGGGCCAACAGGCAGGTTCCCTCCCACATCTCAGTTCTCTCAGCATCTGCATGGACCGGAAGCTTGACCGGAAGCAAGTCTTGTTGCCAAGCAATAATTAGGAGCATCTTTTAATCACAAGAACAAGAGAGACCAAAGACTGTAGACTGTAGATGCCTCGGGACGGATAGCTATGTTGGAGAAGCCAGCAGATGAGGCGAATGAGGGACAGACATCAAAACACCTTTCCCCTGGCAGGATTCAGGAGGTGTGCCAGTGTCGGACAGAGGTTCTCACTGCTAACTAGGACAGCTGTGGCTGCGAGACAGACCTTGCCGTGACTCCAACAGATTAAAAGATGGTGGGATTTCATCTGGATTTCTGCTCTGGGGCACTTCTGTCCCTGGACACTCAGCAAAGGAGCTGATTTTTGTTTCAGGCCTCAGTTCAACTGTGCTCAATAAGATGAAGTCAAGGGACTATTTCATGGAGCCTGTGAGTGTGGATGTGGGAACAGATATTACAAATACTAAAGGACAGCAGCGAAAAAATGCTACCTTTGATCTCATGTCAAGCAGAGAATTTCTTTATCTCTCTCTGGTGGGAAGAAAACTCAGGGCCCCTGCAGGCAGGGCATGCAGCCCCCACCAAGGCACAGCCCTGGCCCAGGATACACGCATTTTCGTTAATGACAGGTCCTGATGTTTATGACTGTCAGACATCCTCAAAAATTACTTAGGGGGATTTTTCATTCCGGGTACTGAAATCTCCAAGATGAACCAAAGCAAAGGGGGCTGGGCCAGGATAACGAGTTTGAGCCCAAACTGGGCAACTTGCCAAGACATTGTTTGCACTTTTTAAAACTAACGGGCTGGGAGTGTAATTCAGTGTGAAGTTCTTGGGTTGGATCCCCACGACCACCACCACCAAATAAAGGAGAAAAAAGTAAAAGGACAGGATATGCCGTCCTGGGTCTCACACAGCTTAGCTGGCAGATGGGAAGCTAGATATTGGCCTAAACCCTCACCACAGTGCTTGTGGCATTACACACCGGCCCGGCCGCTCCGACGGCAAGACAGGGAGCCTGTGTGAGGCCTGAGCAACAGCCCCGCCATAGCTGGAGGGGTCAGTAAATGCCATCCAAATGCTTCTCGGGCAGCTTCCTCATGCTGGAGCGAGCAGTGGGCAGGTGGGGTGGGTGAAGGGCACTCTGGGCCGGGAGACGTGGCCAGGAGGCAGAGGAAGGCAGGGGTGGCTGGAGAGGGCCTGGCCGTTTTGGACCTGAAAGAACGAGGTGTTCTTGCCGGTAAAGAGTGTCTTGGGCAGAGACGTCCTTGGTGAGTGGCAGAGCTGAGGCGGGGGCCTTGCCTGGTCGGATGATGCTGCTGTCAGGTGGGGGAGGCAGAAAGGGACTCAGGACTGGGCGTACCTGGAAAGGCTGGCGGGTGGAACCCAGGACAGGTGGAAAAGAAGAGCGGGAAGGAGCCGAGCAAAATCTCCTTCTATGTAATGTTTATATAATAGTTTCAATAAAGATATAAATTATATGACAAAACATTCTGATAAGCATGAAACTCAGTCAGTCCACTCCTAGAGTTGGACTGCTAGCACCGCAGAGGAATTTAGAAATATTTCAATTCCCTTCTTTATTGTCCCTGCCTGTCCCCTCCCTGGCCCTAGGAAGCAGCTAATCTACAAACTTGCCTTTGTCTGGACATTTTATATAAACAGAATCCCACCGTATGCATTTTTGTTGACCTTCTTTCAGCATGGTGTGTGTGGTACGTAGTAGGGAAAAAAAAATATTTTCCTCATCTTTCTTATGTTCATGGCTGATGCTCCTATAACAATGTAGAATAGTGAAAGAAAAGCTTATACATTTTTAAAACATAAAGTACACATGGTTGAGCTTCTGTGAAAAAATTAAGGCCTGAATAAATGCTTGCACTTGTTTATTTCTATGGTAGGTTTGCTGAAGGAGACAGTCATAGTGAAGAAGAAGAATCTGATGCTAATAAATTAGGGGAACATTAGTAAGTCCTGTTTTTTTTTTTTTTCTTCAAATTCTTTAATGCTTTCCGTCTTGATGTCTACAAAATACAAAGAGAGCTCACTTTCACGCTGAGGGTATCTGACCTACTCTAGGGACAGGTCAGGAAATCCATCCGAGATTCATCGATCTGCGCCCGGGGAGAGCTGGCGAAGGTGAGAGTGGTTTTCTCGCTTCCGCTGTCTCCTGCCCCAGGTGCTGTGTTCCGGGACGGCGTCTCCTGAATCCTACCACGCCCGGGCTTTAGCGTAGTTATGCAGTGTGGCATTTGGCGGGAGCTTTCTCGTGAAGCCGCAGCACAAAGAACAGGCAGGGTGGGAAGTGTCAAGATGACGAGCTGGGTTTCGGACACATCACTGCAAGATGCCGCTCACACATCCAATTTACAAATGGCAATTGAAGCTGTGAGCGGGGAAACATGACAGAAGGGAAGGCTGATGGGTTAGAGCTCTTTGTTTAACATTTTAATGGTTGAGCACAAGTGAGAAGCAACGTCCGTTGAGATAAAAGGAGAAAAATAGCAAACTGAAGGAAATATTTCAAGAAAAAACTTAGTATTGAACACTCCTGTGTCAATCAACTTTCTCGTCACTGGAAGCTAATACCTCACACCTACAGCTTAGAGGAGAAGAACTTTATTTAGCTCAGCAGACTGACAGCTTCCATCCAGGGTCGGCTGGTTCCAAGTAGCAGCATCGCGTGGAAGGACGTGCCAGAACGAAGCTGCTTAGGACTAGCGGCCGAAAAGAAGGGGCGATGGAGCCAACAGAGCCCACTATGGTGCTTCCAGACCTACGCACGGGCCTCGGGGCCCAGCGAGCTGAGCTTAGCACCGACCACACCGATGGCAGATGGTACGGGTGGTCCACTAGGCGAGGGGCTGGGGCTTTCCATGGGCGTCACTGGCCTGGTGGTCACTGGTGACACTGGCGGGGACCGTAGTGATTAAAATCTTCGAGATGAGAGAGTGGCCTAGAAATTAGGTGACAAAGGAACTAGCAGCGGCCAAGCCAGCCACTCCCAGGGAATGGTGGCTCATCACAGAACGTGACCTGAACACTGTTTGGAAGCGTGGTGGCAAGTTCAGCATGACTCAGTACCAATCAGAAGACGAGTACAGGAGAACCAGAGGTGGACACAGAAGGGAGACGGGGAGGTGGAAGTGGACATCTCCGAGGACTAGGAGCCACGGCAGGTGTGGAACAGAAGGGACGCGGGTGGTCTCCACGAACGGGAAAAGAAAACGCAGGACTGATGCAGATGTTGGTCCCCTTGTGTCTGGTTTGGGCTGTAGTTTTGCCACATCGATGCATTGGGGCTGACAGGGCGGCCTGGTCTTCTCACAGTGATTGGCTGGACTGAGCCTTCAGTCATGAGCACAGAGACCAGAGGATCCACAGACCCGGCTTCAGCGGCTCAGAATCCACAATCAAGAGAAAGACTGTGTGAGCCACACCAGAGACCCCAGCTTTCCGGAGATGACTCTCCGTCTTCATGACACTCAGCCTCTGGTCTTGCGGGCCCCTCTCTGCCATGCTGGCTTCGTGGCATGTGGCAAAGCCCTGCACCACCGCCATCCCCACACGGCTTCCTCACATTCCTTCACTTGAATCTTGGCAATGGATCTGCAGATCAAGTGGAGGGAAGAGCTTCAGTAAATGAAATCTTTCTCGCATCAAGAGCAAACATCACACCCTAGGTGCCGTTATGACGGGCAGGGATCCGTTTCGTTTATTACCATCCGCCCGCCCCGTCACAGGCTGCACGTCAGCAAGCAATCCAAACCTGGGCCCAATAAACCTCTGTGTAAAGTCAGTGATTGCACTTGGGAGGAAACTCGGGTTTACTTGTCCTTCGTGGACCATGGACTGTGAGCCTTGCTGTCACTTAATTCTCCCTCTTGGAAGTTTCTCTCTCCGATCAGTCATAATTTAACTGACCAAGTAACAGAAGATCTCCCACCAAACACGGTGCATGCGATTGAATGGCTGCACCGAGTTCAATTGTTGGGCAAACTTCATTCTCTGGGGTAGAGAAGTTTAAACGGATGTTGTGAATATAGTTTAATGATATCTGTTCTGGCATCATTTACCCAGAGGAAGCATTATTTCAGAAGCTCATTTAATCTCTCTTTGAAAATTTTGGCTTTAATGTTGACAAGCTTCTGAGGAGAGTAGCTGGCAGGAAGGACAGCGGGGAGCTGCGGGAACCCCGTGCGCTGCCCGGAAGCTGCGTGGAAAAGGCTCCTCTCCGTCCCCGGTAGGCCAGGAAGGGTGTGTGCCGGTGAGCCCCCGGGTCGCCTCCGGCTGCTGCTCCTTCCTGGAGAGCTGAGTGCTGGCGGGAAACACCATGTATCACGCCGGGACCGACGTCCCACCTCCTCATGTCTGATGCCCGGTGTCTGATACTCGAACGGGGCTTTTTTGCGCGAGTGAGAACACGGAGTCAGGGATGGTGCACATCTCGCACCACTCAAAAAAGCATCCAGGGTGAGATAAGAGTAAACAGAGACCAAAACGCTCGCTCACTGTCTTTCCATTCTGAAGAGTGCATTTTATTTTTCAGTAAAATTAATCCACGCCTCTCTTGCTACTAATTGGTTTTCAAAGAAATATCTTTCCTTCTTTTATGGAGGATGTTGTTAGGCTTCTGAGATGTTCCATGGTGACGTTTCCATCTAGCTGTGTATACTGTACGTGAACCGATAATGCAAATCATTCCTGCTCTGTGGAAACCATCACTGACATTCTAGAAAGTTTCTCTTTTGCTGAACATACTGTAACACGTTACATGAGTCACACACACGATATTATTAAAAACTGACGCTACTCACTACAGCATAAGGCACGAGTTACTCCGAATAGCCACGGTGTGGAGAGGGAACGGTAGATTAGTGTCCGCTTGCAGTGGGAGAAAGAAATCCGCTGGACACTAAAAAACAGCGCAAATGAGTGGAATTTATAGCCAAGTAGGCAGGGGGTTGGTGGGTGGGAACGTCAGGGAAAGGGGGTTCTGAGTGACCCAAGAAAGATGGCTCTTGGTGGGAACCGGCCCAGGTGACCTCATACCTGGCACAGCACCCGGGCCTGAGCGGCCTGGAACAGCCCCGCCTCTCCTGGGCGTGGTGGGGACCGAGGAGCCGGGCAGACGGGGTGGGGGGATGATGGGGCGGAGCCCGACCTGCTGCGCCTGGCAGCTGGCTGAGCTCGAGTGTGGGTGGAGGGCCTGAGACGGAAGATCCGTCCTCACTGCGGGGTGGGTGGGGTGGGGTGGCAGGTTGCTGTGTTTAAGATGGATTGGTTAAAGCCTATAAGTTGTATGCCCAGAGTTTAGAGATCATTAAAGCTACAAAGTAAATTTGGGGGGAAAATAACTTTTAGACTGTCATAACCCATAGTTGATTTACCACTGGCCCCATGATGTCAGGGAATTGCTGGGACTTGGGGCCAGTGCTTAGCGCAGAATTCTGGATAAAGTAGCTGCTCAATAAATATGTCACATCTGACTGACCAAGGACTCTGCCTAGACAGTTGGACATGAAAGTGCTCTGTAGAAAGGTTTATGCAGTTCAGAAAATGTGATTACTGAGTCAGTGGAAATACCTGTCGACACAGAGAGGCTTAGTGTCAGAAATAAATTCTCCTAACAGCTCCGTCACTTCCAGGCGCTGCTGGGTCAAGGTTAGCAGCAGAAAGAAGCCTCTCTGGCTGGCCTCGGTGAGTCCCCTGGGCTTCCTTCTGTGCTCTCATGTACACACCTACCCCAGAGATCTTGGGGCAGGGCTTTCACAGGAACGAGACCCTGGGTGTGCCCTCTGCCTGGAGGAAGCTGCGGGCTCTGTGACAGAAATAAGCTCCTCTTGGGGGGACATCTCTCCTGTCACCCAGAGCTAGCGCTTAGCACATCTGTCTGTGATTTTGACGTGTTATACAAATAAAGAACTTGGGGCAGCTCCCCGGTCCTGAGTAGTGTACATCTTCAGAGAGAGAGAGAGAAAAAAAAAATGAAGGTGAATAAGAAGTAAAAGTTTAAAATCTCATTTCATACCATTCACAATGAAATAATCTGGATTCAATTACCTCATTCCTATCACACTTGGCATATGCTTAATGAATACCCACTGCCTGTGAGATTTTTTCCACCCTCTTGCTGTGGATTTTACCCATCAGTGAACGCTGTCGGGGCTTATTTCACGTGTGGACAGACGGGACTTTCCGCGTCTTCAAGGGGTTGATTCCCTGACTGTTGACAGGATGTGGTTTCTGTTCTGCTTCACCATGAAAGAGACACGGGAGGTGATTCCTCGCAAGTAACTAGCGTCCCACTTAATATTTAACGTGTATTTTGCAAATGTATAAAGAAAATACGATCTGACAAGACAAGAGCCTGGGGAGGGAAGACACACTCTTTTCAGAGCTGGCAGGAGAGACTGTGACTAGTATTTTCTGAACAGATTAGTCCTCATCGGTAGACAGCAGTGTGCGAGGCCCCCGGAGGCCGTGACGCGCATGCTCCGTGGGCAGTTCTGCGCTCGCTTCTGCGGAGCCTCACCGGGGAAACGTGTCCCCGGCGCCCCGCCAGCTCTCCGCGGACCAGATCGTCGCTCTGTCGGGCTCAATTTCGAGATCAAGGTTGTCAGTGCAGATCGTTCTTCTACAAATGAGAGCTTTTTTATACAGAGAAAAGGCGTTCTTTGGATCTGAGCGGGACCGTCGCGGGAGCGGGTCGCCGTGCCGCCCTTCCCTTGTGTGAAGTGGCACCGTTGGTTTGTTCCACGCGCCCCCCTTTCTGCTGCGGCTGAGGCTCAGGCCTAGGGCACTAAGGGCTACGGAAGCGGCCGTGGAGCCGCAGGACCGGGCTGAGGACCAGGAGGACAGTCCAAGCACGGCTGGCGCAGGTGTGGGTTGTTCCTGAACGTCCAGCCTGCCGGGGAGGGAAACAGCTGTGGGTGGGAAGGCGGGGGGCGGGGGGGGGGGCTGGAGTCGCTCATTTCATTCGCACAAAAACTCTATGGTGTAGACACCATTATTCTCAGTTTTCCTCAGCTCCTTGCTGCCCCCCCCCCAGCCTAATCCACTGACCACGAGCAGCGTTATTACTGTGGACTTTTTTAGAAATGCAGAGTATCACGCCCTCGCCAGAACAACTACCACAAGTATGTTGACTGGAACAGGATCCCTGGGCCACGTGAGAGCTGCGCAGATCCACGTGGTTCACATGGTGAAGCAGGGACTCCGGCACTGGCACCTCCCCCGATGTGAGTTCCCTGTAGTTGATCTTGTCAGGACGGGGGGAGATCTGACCCCATGCGCGGGACTGTGTCTGTTCCGCCTATATCCTCTCACAGAGAAGTTAAAGGTAATTAGGAGCGTACATGTTTGTTAGTGAAAATTGCTAAACACTGAGCTGGACTTCGCCTGTGGAAAGGGAGCTGGAGTCTCAGTTCCCGCTCCTGCGTCACCTCCCGGGCTCCTCCTCACTGAAGAGTAATAAAAGCATCTCCTGATATCTGCTGCTATCTTAAGATCAGAGGACAGAGAATAAAGCTGTGAAATGAACATAAAGTATAGCTGCTTGATGCTCATGTTCGCCGAGAGCTTGGCATGGTACTTATTAGCATTTAATATAGAAAACTCAAATTGCAAGAAATCAGCCTAGAAGGCAGGAAAGATGAGATCTGCCATATTTTAACCCTTGAAACGGTTGCCAGTTTGGCTGACCTGAAATAGCTACCAGTCCTGAATGTGGGAAGCAGGAGGGAAGGAAGATAGAAGGCTGTTCCCAGCAGAGGGAGCTATTAAAAACTGGGGAGGCAGGTGCGACGCGTGGTCACAGGACCATGTCATCAGAGGGAAGCAAGCGCTGTCGTCAGCCTCTGTCACTGCTACAGTGATGACATGTGTTTGGTACTTGAGGGAAACCAGCTGTGGGGCCAGACTTGGGCCAGGACATTAAACCTTCCTTCTCTGTCTTGTAATAGGGAAACATGACAATCTCAGAGTTTTGAGGGACTGATGAAATATGTAAGTGCCTAAGCATGGCCTGTCCTGGCTTTTCTGAGTTTGCTCCTAATTTTCAGTGTCCTCTGGGACTAGCCAGAAGGGTTAGATATGGGTTCTATCAGCCCATCCTCCTTGCGACCTTGTGAAGGGTCTTGAAGCGACCTGTGATAAGACAGCATAAACAAGCCAAGGAAGGGGAAGGCAGGTATGCTTAACTCAAGACAAGTCCTTTGGGCAGGTGATTAGACTCTGAAAACCCTAGATTGATTGTCTTCTTTGTTTCTTCTCTTGATACTGAGTTTTAGATTTTTCTGTGTGTGTCAGAATCACGAAAGGAACAGGTTACTGCAGCGTTCCTAAGTCTTCCTGAGATTTTGATGTATTAAGTCCAGGGCTGGTCCCAGACATCGGAACCCACATCAGTCCCTCCTAAGATGAACAGTGGCTGTGGCACAGCTCTCCTACCCTTGTGAAAAAACAAGTTCACTCCCCCCAGCCCTTCTTCTCTGTTCCCACCCCCTGTTCCTTCTGCAAAGAGGATAAATGGAGGAACAGTAAGCTGGATACCTTCATCCTCCCAAGAGAGAAAAGGGACACTGTTGCTCTGAGTAGAAAGATACGATCACATGAACTTATTCAGGACTGTGGGGTTTCATTTCTTTGGAGCAAGGATAAAGACATCTGAAAGTATAGGGATAGTTTGAGATAAGAAAGAGGTGGGTCCTGGTCCAATGCAGTGGCTGGAAGCAACTCTGGTAGTTTGGATTGGGAAACTCAGTCAGTTCTTTACAAAAGGACCCATGGGTTTGAGGAGTAGCTGGACGCATCAGTGGCTCATACTAGAGCAAAAGCACGGAAGCCAAAGGGACACATCTGAGACCCAGGTGTGTAACAAATACCTGAGAGTAACAATTTGATGGTGAAAACCTTTCCTTTGGAACATGGTTCCCTGGCCTTAGGCCTGGAGGAAAGGGAGAACATTGCAGCAGAAAGGCAAGCAGAGGAATTGCCTATCGCGTGGCATCCAGCAATCAGAGAGAGTGAGGGCCGAAAAGAAGGGTTCAGGGCTACCACCAAGTCCGCTAGTCACCCCCTGATTCACTCCTTCCATCTGTGCCCCACACCCTCAGCGTCTATCAGCTCCAGATGATGCTGTCACATTATAAGTTCATCAGTGGATTAATCCACTCATAAAGTTGAGTCTCTGTGATTAAGTCACTTTCTGAGAGCGTCACTCCTAACACGAGAGACTGTGGGGGGCATTTTAAGTCCAAACTATACTGGGCTTGCTGGTGACAGTTACTATAAATAACGAGCTCCAAGATCATGATCCTAGGAGGGTCAGAACGAGCATTAAAGTGGGTGAGGAGATGTCCGAGACTATACCATGTACATGGAGGACATGGTCATGAACATGAAGTCACTGGTGTCCTTGATTCTTTGACCTTTACATAAGAGACTGTCTAGATGACTAGGCCTATTATCCCTGGAAGTTTGGCTTATGTAAACATTCTGCCCAATTCTAGTGCGATAGCCAGACTACCTCTAACTAAATGCCCACTCTAGTCAGCCCTACTGTCAGTTTGAGCAAGCTGGTTATCTCTGAGCTGTTTCCTAACAGCCTCAGAGGGTCATTTCTTAAGTTAATGTAGTAATATGTTTCAAAAAATCCACTTTAGAATTCTGGAAGTTGCCATTGGAGGTAGCATGGTAGTGTGTGTGGTCTTTGTGAAGTTCTGCCATGGCGTACCGGGGCCAAGGCCAGAAAGTGCAGAAGGTGATGGTACAGCCCATTAACCTCATCTTCAGATACTTGCAAAATAGGTCCCAAATTCAGGTGTGGCTCTATGAGCAAGTGAATATGCGGATGGAGGGCTGTATTATTGGCTTTAATGAGTACATGAACCTTGTATTAGATGATGCAGAAGAAATTCATTCTAAAACAAAGTCAAGAAAACAACTGGGTCGGATCATGCTGAAAGGAGATAATATTACTCTTCTACAAAG
>PVIC010054556.1:0-11515 GCA_004025085.1 Thryonomys swinderianus | reverse complement strand
TTAGAGCTTTCTTCCTTTTAAAAATAAGTATTTACAGCTCAAAAAATTTTCCAGGAACAGTTTTAGCAGCATTTCACATGTAGATTTGTTTTCTTTACATTATTATTCAATATTGAAGTGCTTCATAATTTCCCTTATGATTCTTTTTTTCCTTGATTATATAAGATGTTTCTCTTAATTTTCACATACTGGAGTTTTTATATAACTGATTTTGAGTCTAATTCCATTTTTCAAGAAAATATGCTCTGTATGATTCAATGCTTTGAAATATATTAAGATGTACTTTGAAGCCCAGCATATAGCCTTTCTGGGTAAATTCTCCCAAAACACTTGAAGATAAAGCATATTCTGCAGTATAATGCATGTACCTCAGTAAAATTTTTAGACTGGGATGCTGATATATCCCTTTGAATTTAAAGGATGATGTTTTTTTCAAATACAATGAGCTCAAAAGCAGTATCTAATGAGAATTATCACATTTTTGTGAAGGTTGCAAGGACAGTAAAATAAATCTGGATTATGTCTTTATTTTAGACATGATGTTCATTCATAGCCTCCTCTTCTTTTTGACATTTTCTATGATCATGACAAAAAAGAGATGCAGATTTCAATGGACATACTAACATTTTGTTGAAGCCGTTGAAACCATCTCAAATACATTTTCATACAGTGTATAGAACTTTGTGTTTTAAAAAATATATAGTTTTGTGGAAAAATTCTTTGGAAGGATTTGTTTCTTTGAATATGATGTATATATTTCTTTCATCTTGCCAAGTGAGGAAATAACGTACCTGGAATTATATATAAACAAGTAGAATCAGGTCCTGATGGAGGGAAGGCAGACTAACAAAGGGGCTAGAATCCAAGGAGCAACTCGACAATGGCTCTTCTAAAGTTTGTTTTGCTTCTCATATCCATGAATTGGATATCAAGCATCTGGGGACTAAGCAATGCCAATAATCAGAGACAAAAATCACCCAAGAACAGGGGAAAAATCCAATTTAAGAAGACAGAAAATTTTACTAACTAATGTACTATCATCAATGCTTTGAAAAAAATCTCCCACCCCCACGCTAGTAAAGGCCAAGAGGGGAGACTCCTACTGCAGTTAGGATGTTGGGGAATGCCTGAACATTCCCAGGGATGGTGTGGGATTTGGGACCTTGTCCTTTTACCTCTAACAGGTTGTAGTGGAGTTCCCCTGAATTGCCTTGTGGGACTCTAAGTAGGATATGGAGAACCAGGTTATCACAAGCTGTTTCCTTGGTTGTGGTGTGGGTGGTGGCTACACAGGTGAAGTGACTCTCATCCTCAAAGACAGTGTGTGGTAGCAGAGAATCAGAGCCACCCCTAAACTCTCACCCTTCCCAGAGTAACAGAGAACCCTTGCCTTCCTGGCATCAGTGAAAATCAAATGTAGAAGCTGGACTTTCTCTACCTGACAGGGCACTAATGAAGGAGTGCTGTCCCAGAGCAAAGTGGGAAGATTGCTAAAACAAGAAGTTTAAAAATAATAAATAAAATTTCCATGTTTTAAAAAGAACTATGTCTCTCACAAAGAATAAGTTCTCACAAGGAGAAATAAAGATAATTGGCAGGTATCCATCCTGAGATGACAAAGATGTTAGGTATATAGAGCATATTGTAATGCAGCTGTCATATAAGTGCTTTAACTAATAAATCACAAATTCAAATGTAAATATAGAATGCCTCAGGAAAACTGAGCAAAGAAGTAGGAGAAATAAGGATGAAATAGTCATAAATCTAGAACTAAAAATACAATAGAAAATTAATAAAAAAATGTCCCTGTTGACCCTTCAACAAAAGAATGAAGATAGAAGAGGAAAGAGTCAGTGAACTTTAAGATAGAGCAACAGAAATTACCTACTCACTAGCAAAGAGATATGCCAGAAAAATTAATAGGGTTTCAAGGATCTACAACACTAAAACAAAATATCTACCATTTTTGCAGTGGGAGTTTCAGAAAAAAAGGCAAAGCTAGAAAAATATTAGAGGAAACAAAAGCTAAAAATTTACCGAATTTGGAGTCCTCATTAGTCTTCATGTTTAAGAAATGGAATGAAACAAAAAAAACTTGATAAACCCAAGGAAATCCACATCCAAATGCCTGATAATTAAACTTCCAAAACTAGAGAGCAACATAAAAATTGACAACAGCAAGAGAGGACAGAGCAATACCTCTGGAACAGCGACGAAAATATGAAGGACACTGTTTTAGTGTCATAAAGGATGAAAAATAGTGGCTATGTTGGAAGGAAAGAACTGTCACATGTGAATTCCATTCAGTGAAACCAGGAACAAAGAGAAAACAATGATATTTTTCAGGCAAAAGGAAGCCAAAATATTTTGCCACTGATAGCCATAAAGTTTGCTTAAAGGCAGTACTTGAAAAAAAACATAATAATACTTTGAAACACTGTAAAAACAAAGTGCGGGTAAATATAAAGGTTTCCTTGCTCTTCTTGTGTTTTCTAAATTATGTTGGATGATTAAAGCCAAAATTATAACATAGTTTAATAGTGTTCTCAATATACATAATGGAAACATTTGAGGAAATTATAAATAAGGTTGGGTGAAGGGATAAAAAGTTTTTCCCATAATTTTCTGTGCTTGCAAAATGATGACATAACTGGACTTTGGAATATAATAAATATAATATGATATAATGTAATACATACCCATTGAGCATCCTTAAAAATAAAACCATACAAAGAGATTTACCCTATAAAACTGGAGAGGACCACTGGTTTCCAGTCAGCATGTAAGGAGTTTAGACATTATCACTTTGTCTTCATAACAAGTAAAAAGCTGAGCAAATGGAAGTCTCTTCTTAGATTCTTTAGAAAATTGAGGTCTCAGGGAAAATGGTGCTATAAATGCAGGAGACATAGACAAGAAAATATGGAGAATCACAACTTATCAGAACAAGGACCTTTGGGAAATAGTTCTTGTGGGAACCACTGCTGAGGTAGGAACTGGAATTGAAAAATTACTGTGGCCTGAGTGTGAACAAGACTGAGAGCAATACACAACAGGGAGATCCAATTACAGGGGTTTTATGAGTTTTACTCCTAGTTTTATGAATTTTACTGCCAGGTTCTCACAGTGATGATCAGGAAAAAATTCCTTTGTGCTCCTGGCAATAGGAGAAGAGATATAATCATTTTAAAACATATGTAATGCACCCCTGAGAATAGATTCTAATATATACTCTGGATAGTAACGTGTCCATGTGAACTGAGAGATAGTAGCAGGTGCACCCTCTGGTGAGAGTATTGACTGTGGGGAAAGCTGTGTGTATGAGGCCAGGAGATATTTTAGGGTTTTGACTCAACTTTGAATCTAAAAGTATTCAAAAATAAAGTGTGTAAAAAGTCCACGTTATAGAACAAACACAAGGAAAGTCTTAAAATAATTCAAGTAACTCATAGGAAAATATAGAAAGGAAAAATAGAGAGCAAAGAGACAAAACTATTAATGCCCTCTTCACAAGGATACGTTAACATAAAGACTGTCAGGTCCTCTGCACCAAGTTGGAGACCAGTCATTGGTTTTAGGCATGTCTCAGTCCTAGCTGTAACTGTTAGTAGTCCCACACTCCAAAAGGAGAAGACAAATATAGAGCCTCTATTGTACTGCACCTGGTGGCATGGTTTGCCACTGCCTAGCCTTGAGAATATAGAATTACCATACCCATTAATATAATATAGTATAGTAGACACTAAAAAAAATCCAAATCATTTGTCAGATTGGAGCCTCTTTTTTTTTTAACACAGAGGGAAATGCCATCTATTCATGCTCAGCTGTAGTGATAATGGCCAATGGTTCTTGAGAACTTGTTTCTCATATTCATGAGCCCCATTCAATTTTCTTGCCTAATGAGTGACCCAATGTGACTACTGCTTCATGCATGAGTCAAGGCCCTGCTGGCTTGAAAGGAAAGTGCTTACAATGGGAACTAGTTCTAGTATGTGGGCTTGGTGCACTGCCTGATTATAACATTATAGTCCATTGTGCACAGGTTCTTGACCATGTTCATCATCTTGAAATACCAATAAGCTCATCTCTACCATAGCCCCTCGCCTATGAGCTTAATATCCTGTTCATACAAAAGGAAACGAGACCTCTGGGGAGTAGTTGTCTCAAATTCCCAGTCAAATATTGTGTCCCCACTCCCATTAAAAAAGTGGCTCAATGTGTAGACTGCTATGCCTCATGCACAGGGTTAAAGCCATGCTTTCATAAAATGAGGTTTTGGAAACTGCTGACCCATTGTCTGATATTAGTAGTGTGATCACTGTAAGTGACAATGTTCCATGTCTGGAGCTTAGTGCCATGCTCATGTGTACCAAGAATAGCCCACTTAAGAGTGGCTGTCCCCTGCTACTGGTCACATCACTGAACTTATGAACATACCTATGTTTTAAAGTAAAAGTGCAGTTCTGTACTTTAATAATCACACATTAAATTGCATATGGGTCCAATGAACTGCATATGGGCTCAATGAACTGCTAGTGTGCTGGGTTGAATAATTTACTCCCAAATTCACATCCATTCAGACTTTTTGTATGTAACCTTCCATTAAAATGCTCTTGCAGATATAATCAAATTAAAATGTACTTGTTTTGGAGTAGGATAGGTTTTGTGACTCATACCTTTACTTTTTGAAAAGGAGACAGATGGAGATACATGGGATGGGTATGAGGTGATGTTGGACCAAGGGTTATGCTTGTGTGTCTATACCCAGCAAAATGCCAGGCTTTATTGGTATGCACTGTGTACTAGTAGGGAGTGAAGAATGTTCTTCTAGAGCCTTCACAGTGCATGAGCTTGCCAAAACCTTGGTTTGGGGCTTCTAGCTTTCAGAACTCAGACAGGACAAATTTCTGTTGTGTTAAGCTCATTTTTGGTATGTTCTAACAGCTTCTCAGGAAGCTGGTTACCTATCTTATTCTGTTAGGTTAGAGTAAGTCATTAGTTCCAGTCTATACTCAAGGAGAGAACCTGAATATCAAGGACATGACTGTCTACAAAGGTCATGACTGTCAAGGTCATGATTATGAAGAGCATGAATATAAGGGCCTGACTATCAAGAGGTGGGGCAATGAGAGCCGTCTTGGAGGATATGCCATCCATGTCCATCATACATTATATTTGTTTCATGTCTTTGTCTCCTTCAGTTTCATCTAAGAAACATTTGTGGGACTTTTTTGCATTAACAGGGAGGAAGCATGGCAGGGTATTATTATTTCTGTATGAAAGAGGAGGAAACTCAAGCTAAGAAAGTTCAAGTCAATTTCCAAGTACCATGCTTAGCTTCAGAAACCACAACCAAAATGGATACATTGAAACTGGAGATTTTGTGTCTGTTAACATAATCAATGGGACATGAAAACCAGTTGCAGTGTGGTTGAGAATGTGACATGGGAAATAATGATATTTATCAGTGGCTTCATCTCTCTTGTCTTGAGACAGTGATCACTCCCAGCAAAGCTGAACAGCAAAAAGCCATGTTCAGTTTTAAGCAGAAAGCCTCTTTTTAGCTCTCTAGCCATTAGGGTGTCATCTTGAAATAAAATTAACCTATTAAGTTACAGTGTGTAACTGTAGCTTTTGTATAGCATCATAAATCCCAGGAAATTAACTTGCTCTAAGCTGTAGCCTAGGGAGTCCTAAGCAATGAACACTTTTCTTTTTTGAAACTTAATTGCTGTTTAAATATTTCCTACCAGCTTGCATTCTGTGTCCTTTTCCATCTACCTAAAAAGGAAAACTCATAGAAGAAGAGAAAAGAAATCCTGCTTGGTTTACCTTTCCCAGGAAAATAAATTCTCAACATGAATAGGAAGTTTCAGGGATGTTCCATTCCCTAGGGCAAAAATAAGTGAGACATCTCCTTTGAGACTGCATTGTAAAGTGAAGATAGAGAGATGGGATGAGGGCTATCAGTTGACACAGCTGACTTGCAGATGGAGAAGAGATTGGTACTTGCAACAGTTTTCTGGATTTTAGGTTTAACAATAAATTTAAGTGTTGTGTAAATGTCAATCATAGTGATTGGTGAGATCACTGTTGAGCCTCAGTTATGTGTTAGGAACACCAGAAAATTATCTCATTTAACATTCAAGGAAACTAATCTCAACTTCTCATTTCATTAGTAAGAGAATCAAATGTAAGAGCTGAGAACTTACTATCTCAACTAAGTAACTTACTATCCCAAGTAAGGCTGACAAGTGGTGAACAGATGTGAATTATTTTCAACTGTATCTGATGGCAAAATCTACCCTCTCTTTGCTATTGTTGACCCTAATATTTTAGTAAGGAATTTCTTTGTAACCAATATATAGGATCAGATATGAAGAGCAGCTGTAGAGTGAATATATTTTGATTAGGAAGCTTTTACCTAAAAAAGCAGCTACAAATTGAAAAATAAATTTGGGTTTTATTTATACCTCTATATAACTTTAGAAGTTAGCCATATACCAGCATTTGGTATATATATAAATCTACAAAGTCCTGCCATGAGCTGGATGTGTATAGGGCATATGTAGCCTGGGAAACATTATATGTCTGCTGCTAGAACATTAGCTGTTGCTATGGGTATATATGAAAGCATTTTCAATTCACTGATACCTTGAAGTCCCAATGCAGCTAATCCTGTTTATAAATGCCTCAGATCAGTGAACTTAGACTTTCCTTCAGAGTTACTGCATGGTTTATTTAGAACCTTAAATTCAGGATGGCTGTGTTCTTTTATTACATTGCCATCATTTAGCTAACATCTGGGGGTTGAAAACCCAGAAAATGGGGATCTGGGGCCCCACTCTGATGTGCAGTTTCCCCATATCACCTCCCTCTGAGTGATAAGAATCTGTGGCCTCTTTGCTCTGGCCCAGGAAAGATCTCTTCCCAACATGTCCTCTGCCTAAATGGTGCTGCATTTAGGGGTAAGGCCTCTGCAGGAACAATTGAGGGTCTCTGCTCTTCTACTCAGTCCAAATTAGGCCCAATCTTTGATTTGGCCCAGACACAACAGGACTACCTGGACATGGTTGCTCTGTTTGTCTTTATTTCTGGCTTTCAATCTGTCTGGAGGATGTTCCTTTCTATCTTGACTGCAATTCTTCCTATTGAATACTCTTGGCCCAGACCTACCATGGGAGTAACTGCTTGTGCCGCTCCCAGGGATATTTTCCTGTGTTGCCTCCTAATAATCTCCCTCAACTTGGTCTCCAATCCTATCTCAAGACAAAAATGCCTCAACTTTTTCTGTAACATGGATGAACCACATTATAAACCAAATAATAGTTCTGATCAGAGCACACTTCTTTTTATTTTCTGACCTTGACCTTTCTCCAGAGTTCAGACAAATGGAAAGAAGTTCTCTTTGATCAAGTCTTTTTTTCATGCTCCATTTTATCCCTCCCTTGGTTTATTCTACTCTATTCACACCTTCCCCCATGCCAGTTTTAAGCCCCAGACTCTTCCTCACACAAAACCACTCCTGCTTACCTCAGTTCCTTCTCATCAAACCTCTCTTATTATGCTCAGGGATGAACTCACCTCACTGGCTCCTTTGACCTCACCTGGTGCAACAGTCACATCATTCTCACCACCACTCAAGGAGGGACAGGTTTGGGCACTGGTTGCTCATAAAGCTGATGAAGCCCATATGCAAGATGATCACAAAGACCCTGGGATAGGAATAGACAGAGCCATGAATCCAGTCACAGAGATTGAAGAAAACTCTAAGACTTTATCCAATATTGGTCCCCAGTCTAGACAGCACCTCCATTAAGTTAATCAACTTCGACAAAGTCTAAAATATCAAGGCTTTAAAAAGTCTCAGCCCATTTATGGCCCAGAGAGACAATAAATGCCTATGCTCATTTAGATCCCTTTCACCCAAGAGAAAACTTTTTCTCAAGAATTATTTCATTTCTTAGGCATCCCTGACATCAGGTTAAAGCTAAAAAAAAAAAAAAAAAAAAAACTGAGTGGTTCTTGATCAATCTCATGAGTTGTCTAAGACCAATCTCAAGACTATTTCTTTCAGGATCTACCAAATCTAAGAAGTTGAGAGGCCTCCACTAAATATGCCCTCAGGTTTTTTCACAACAACACTCCAATTAGGCAAACTACCTAGCAAAAATCTAATAACCTTGGATCTTGTTTTAAATGTGGGAGAATGAGTCACTGGGGAAAGAAATGCCCAAATCCACAGCCTCCCACAAATCCTTGTTTCCTATATGGCTTAAAGGACCACTGGAAGATGGTTTGTACCCTGCTCCAATGCTAGGTAGGCCATCTACCCCTGAGCCTTGCATTACTGACATAAGGGGATCTGTTTTTCTAGTTTAAGACTGATCGAGTCTGTGGTTCTTTCACCCCCAGACCATCACCACACAAAAGCTCAGGGTAACTTGGTCAACTGCAAGACTATATCACTTAACATGCCAGCCACTTATTCCTCTTTGTCAACATCATAGCCAAGCAAATAAAACAAATAATAATGGACATAAAATATCAGAGAATATTAATACAATTATAGTGGGGAGACCTCAATACCTCAGTATCACAAGTAGACAGTTCTAGTTGACAAATATATCAAGAAGAAAATATTAAATTGAGGGGAAAGAATAAATGCGATTTGGAAAGAAAAAGAAATAGCATGTATATAAGGGGTGGGTAGGGATATGGGTGAAAATGAGAATTAACTTCTGTCATATGCTGGTACAAATTCCCTAATATTGAGTGTGATTGTGAGCTGTACATAAAATGTACCAATAAAGAATCCAATTAAAAAATTAATAGTGAAAAAAGTATCAAATTGAACCAAAGCTTGAAAATATGGACTTAATACATATCTACAGAATATTTCATCCAACAACAGAATATATGTTCTCAACACATTAAAATTTCTCCAAAATATACCATATATTAGGCAACAAATGATATTTAAGTAGTTATAAAAGAATCAAATTTACACTATGCATATTATCAGATTATACTGCAATGAAACTAGAACTGAATAACAAGGAAACCACAAGCATTATGTAAATGGATGAAATGAAACAATTAAATAACCAGTGGCACACAGAAATAAAGGAATAAATGAGAGAGCTCCAATAATTAAATGATACCAATGCAGTATATCAGAATTTATGATGCAGTGAAACTGGTCCTAAGAGGGAAGTTTGTAAATAAGAATGCCTATATCAGAAAAATAGATCAAGTTCAAATAAATAGCTTACTGATGGACCCTAAAGTCCTAGAAAAACAAAAATAATCCAAATCCAACTCTAGTACATGGAATGAAATGATAAAGACCATAGCAGAAATCAGTGAAATGAAGCCTTAAAAACAATACAAAGAATCAAGGAATAGAAAAGCTGATTCTTTTAAAGAATAAACAAACTGTCATCCAATTATAGTAAAGAAAGAAAGAAAAGATCAAAGTCACTGCAATTAGGAATAAAAAAGGGAAATCACAGTGGGCACTGCCAAATTCAGATTATTTGCTACTCCTGTGCAAATCTGTACAATAATAAATTGAAGTATATAAAAGAAATAGATTCTTATATATGAATTAATAAAATGGAACTGAGAAATTTAAAAGTGCTGAATAATCTAATAATGATCAATGAATTTGAAAGAGCAATAAAAAAACCAACCAAGAAAGTCCAGGTTTGTATAGCTTCACTGCCAAGTTCTAAAAGAACTCCAGGGAAGATCTAACACTAACATTCCTTAAAATCTAATGAAAACACAAGCCAAGGAATACTCCAGAGATGAATGCAAACAAAGAAATTGACAGATTATTGGTGCCCAGCATTGCGGGCTGCCTACCAGCACCCAGGCCATGCCAGAGGTACACAGAGTCCTATTAGGAAAGTGGAACACAGGAGAGATTGTGGGAAATCTAAGCAACAAAGGAGTCCCATGCCATTACTGGCCCCCAGGGCTGCAACATGCCTGCTTCCACCCAGACCAAGCCACAGGCCAGAGAAGATAGACTGGGTAAGTAAAGTGTGGTGGAAGTAGCACAGGAAGTCAGCAAAAAGAGAACTGGGCACTAGTGACCAGCAATTGGGCCTGCAACTCTTTTAAGACCAGGGTGAGACCAGAAGGTCTTAGAATCTCCATTTCTTCTTGTGCCAAACAGGACATAACTGTTATATGGAGAAGAACATCCAAAGATGCCACTTGCTACTCTGTGAACACTGGATGAGTGCATCTCTAGAACTGGGACCTATACAGAGGGCTTCAGTTAGTTCCTCTGCCCAGTCCACCATGTTGAAGAAATAACACACTAGAATAGTGAGGGAATCCTGTTGACTACAGCCATTGGTGAGTTGGTGGAGTCAAATCCACCAATAAGAGCCTTGACTCTTGCAGAGTATAAACCTGTAGGGGCTCATTAAGCCCAACTCAGGCATTATATTGAGAAACTAGATAAGGGATGATAGATGTCTCCTTTTGACTAATGTGCTTAGTTTGGTATATTATTGTTGCTGATTTTGATGCTGTTGTTACTCTTGAATTCTTCACTCTAAAATAACTTTTTTTTTTCATTTTTCTACTTTGCTGGTACCAAATGTGTCCAGCTTTCTGGTTTTCTGTCCTCTTAACTGCTTTCATCTTTATAGAAGAGGGAAAATAGTTTTTGATTTGCTTCCTACTGCTAGGTCCCACTGTTCTCTTGTTCTCAAAACCTTTCCTGTCTTCGAATGAGAATCAATACCCAGAAGTGAAAGGTTTTCAATCTGCCCTAGTTCCTCTTTTTCTTTATTATTATAACAAGGTGTACAAAGTCTCCAGTGGTCCTGCAGTTCTCAGTCAGTATTGTCTTATATATGTCCCATTAGCCTGTTATCCTCTGGCATGTATGAGGTTCTCAAGGTCTATGTGATTTTTTTAAATATGCTAACCATATTTATAAGCTTTCATTCTATCTTCCTACCCCCCCCCCCAACTCCCCAGTGATGGTTTATTCCCAAAGGATACTGCTGCTACATTTAAAGGCCTGTATGTTTCACACAGATTTCTGATTAATTCTAAACTTTGGCATATGGTCATAGAGGTAACTCGTGAGTCAAAGTCTTCCTAATGGAAATTACCGAAGGTTTACATTTTCTTTTCTGTGTTTAATACTGTTGATAGTACTGATGGTATTATGGCAGCAAAGATGTGACTGTTCTGTTCAAATACCTCCCATGGTGTGCCAGAACTGAGAACTCCCAAAGGTCATTACAGATTCAAGGAAGACAACCCAGGAAGGAGTCATTTCCTAAGGGTTGTGAATAGTAGTAAGAGACTTGCAACAAGCATTGCGCAGACACCAGGCAAGGAATTAACTAAATAACATTAACAACTACAAAAGAAAAGAAATGAGAAAATACTCAAAAAGCCAGACACAAAGATAACCACCTAAGGAAAATTCAGACAAAAGGAAAATAGAGCAAACTGCAATGGAATCTTTTTTTTTTTTTTT
>PVIC010054555.1:0-11506 GCA_004025085.1 Thryonomys swinderianus | reverse complement strand
TCTACCCAATGTCTATGGTGAGTCCACATTTCAGTGTAAAAACTGAAGCCTTTATAAAGCTTATTTTCCTATTGCTCTTTTTAGATAATATAAGCCTTTTTTCCTATTCTTTGAATATACAAGGCATATAAGAAATGTGGTTTGTACTCCATTTGCATTATAACTCAACTGTTAGTCTCCAAACTGTAGTTCTCTATCTACAAAATGTGAACAGTTGCCGGGCGTGGTGGCTCATGCCTGTAATCCCAGCACTCGGGAGGCAGAGGCAAGAGGATTGCTGAGTTCAAGGCTTGCCTGGGCTACATAGTGAGCTCAGGGCCAACCTGAACTACAAAGCGAGACCCTGGCTCAAACAAAAAAAAAAAATGTGAACAATCTTCTTTTCCTTCCAACTTCACAGGATAAAGGTGGTAGTGCTTTTTAATCCTACAGCCTTCAGTAAGACCATAAGCCATTGTACTTTTCAAATATAACCTCTAAAACTTTCTTGCTTTGTCTATGATTTCTTGTTATTTCTATCTTCTACTGAGATACGATTAATTCAAGTAATATCTGATTTGTGATCTCTTTTATACCAGGCACTCTGGGAGTATGAGAGTAGCTAGGTCAAGGTCTTCAAAAGAATTTACATTCTAGAAGTGAGAGATGGGCCTGTTAAAAACAAGACTTGCCTAAAAAGTGGAGTTTTTCTAATAAACTGAAACATATAGGAAGTACATAAAAAAACATTGAAATCACCTATTATTGACTGTGAGATAGAAGAAACAGAAGTATAAAGAGTTTTATAGAGCTGATCTTGGACTGAATCATAAAACATGGTAGGTGGTATGAGGAAAACACGCACAAGAGGGAAAATTGTCTTGTGAAAATACCCAATTTATGATCTGAAATTGTACCCTATATTTAAGACAATCATAATTACTTCCTTTTGAGAATGATTATTTCTTTATTTTTGGTCTCACCCATCAACTTTACCCAAAAGAACTTTACATTTTTTAGTGTAGTGCTGGGTTTAAGAGAGGGAAATGAGGAAGGAAGAAAGAAAGAAGGAAACTAGAAAAAGGGAGAGGCAAAGAAGGGAAGGAGTGAAGGAGGAAGGATGTTGAGTAAGAGCACAGGTTTGGCCCTGCTCGTGGGCCAAGCTGTCACACTCACCAACTGTGTGACCTTGAACAAGACTTTTCACCTCTCTACTTCAATTTCTTTATCTGTAAAATGAAAAAGTTGATTTTTAATAAAGTTTGTGAGAATTTAGTGAGATAGCTTTTAGAAAGGGCTTGGCACATTTTTTGGAATGTGTTTTGAGTATTAATACTCTTCTCCAAGGTTTTCATAACCTTCAGCCAAACTATAAGGGTGCAGTTAGAAGAAAATTGAGGTATCTTTGAGTAACAAAACATAAAAGAAATATGTTTAAAATTTTTTGTTATGCTACTCAGATTAGTTGAATAGACATGTCATTAGTTTTAATGGTTTTTTTTAATTTAAAAAGTTTTCTTCTGTGGTTGAGTTCTGAATTACTGTTACCATAAGAAGCAAAGCAATCAGCAAATTTGCTTATCTCAGTTACTCAGTTTGGAGGGGATTTTGCATTTCAGGGTCGTCCTTGGCTATCTTTCTGACCCAAATGAGGACATTCAGGATCCAGTGAGTGACAAATTCTTCAAGGAGGTGTGGGTGTCAACAGCAGCTCGAAATGCTACCATTTATGATAAGGTGAGATTTCTTATTTCTACTTCTCGTCCTTTTTCAATTTTTATTCACAAAAAGCACATTATTTCTGCATTTTATGGATATGTGAGTATCTGATCCTCCTATGTTCTTAAGGAGTACAAAAGAAACAGTGTACTCCCATGTTGTAAAAATACTTCTTTGTGAGCATTAGAAAGCAAAGGTCTAAAAGCATCATGAATTATTGTATAGAAGAGGCGTCTATACTAGACATCTTTTCTTTTCATCTGTCATGGTCAGGAATCTCATCATGAACAACTTTAGCACATGGTAACTGCCTTTGAGCATGGTTAGTCCAGGCCTATGGGATCCAAACATGAGTCAGACCCGAGTTAGCTCACCCAGTAGCTGGTGTTATAACTTTGTGTGTAGTAACTTGGCTTTCTGACCTTTCTTTCCCTCCCTGTCCACTTGGAGGGATATTCATTAGGGTGATTATAAGGATATAAAAAATCTCTTAAATGTATTTTGCACACAATATATACTACTATAATAGTATCATCCTAATGATGACTTTAAAATAATAAGACCTGTCCTTTTACTGGATGGCTCTAACTTTAGGAGATTTTTTAAACTCAGGGTTAATGCATTGACATAGCAAAAACATCTCCCGCTAAGTTCTATCCATTGTTGCGATAATGAATGTGTAAGAGTTAAACATGGTGTGATGATGAAACAGGTTACTTTCATCAACTAGACAGCTTCCTGTCATGGAATACATTCAGGCTCAGATTAGTTGGCCATCTCTGAGAAGATATGATAGGAATATATTTGTCTTTGTAACTTCCAGAGTCCTGTCCATCATGGTAACTTAAGTCCTTGATAAAACATGAGCTACTTACATTCCCTCTCCTTCTACTGAGAACTCAAGGCAGGAATCAAATAGGTCATGTATGTGGAGTCTTTTAAAATATGATTTTACAAATGCCTTGCACAGCCTTTCTTAAGAGTCTGAACAGAGGCAATGATAAAAGACTTTTTGAAGACAGTAGGATAAATCTGAACATGAAAACTATCTTAAGAAAATTTCTTACATATGAGAATGGTATTGTGATTATATAGATATATATCTTTATTCTTCAACACATACTAAAATACAGAGATGAAATTTTATGTCGAAAATTCACTTTCAACCAGAAAACTGTTATGTTCAGAATTGTAGCACTAAATTAGCAATTGTAACACTAAATAGAAGTACAGATGTAAACATCATTCAACATAAAAAGTTAGAGAAAATATAATAATACAAATTTTTTCCTGGACCAAAATCTTCAGTGAAATTCAGGATGATTGTCATTTTTAAAAAACTAACCTTAATGCAGGGTGACCAGTGAAATTCCATGCCTCTGACTTGGCTTTATTCTGCAGCTAGCAACGTAGGTTGGTGAGATGGAAGTATGTAACTGTGACTTTTTTCAGTGGGAGCAAATCTAGCTGTCGTTTTATGGCCAATAAGAGCAGCAACTCTTAAGTCTCTGCTTTAACAGAAAATAAGTGTGTTTCAGAAAACAAAACTACTTGTTGGAATGAATCCTTTTGAATAAAGGGCGTGTGCTTAAACTGATCGCTCAAGTCCAATTCGTGTTTTAATCAGGTGTTCCGGTGCCTTCCCAATGACGAAGTACACAATTTAATGCAGCTGAGAGAATTTATAAACAAGCCCATCTTAGCAAAGGAAGATCCCATTAGAGCTGAGGAAGAACTAAAAAAGATCCGTGGATTTTTGGTGCAATTCCCCTTTTACTTCTTGTCTGAAGAAAGCCTGCTGCCTTCCGTTGGAGCCAAAGAAGCCATAGTGCCCATGGAGGTTTGGACTTAAGAGCTATACTAGTGTTCGGCACAGAGACTCCTCCCCTGAAGCCCACAATGCACATAGTACCTTGTGAGGCACTGCATAGCCAAGTCCAGGCTGATATACTCTTGGGTCCAACACCTGGACTATTGGAAATGAGGGCTATGGTCATACCAATGTAAGGATACTGATCATCGGCCAGGTTCTGTAATTCTTCCTGCCTATCCTTGTGAAGGGGCTGCATTCTTGGTAGCCCTTACTCAACCTCTTAAGGCATAAGTAAAGTCCATAGTATATCCAACATCCACTTCCATTACTAATCAGAATTCATGTGTAACCGTGCTCCAGTTCCTGGATTTATGTGTAACTGTGCCAAAAGTTCCTTCCTCTTCTTGGACTGCCATCAGTGAAGCCACTGCCTGCTGGACTTGCCCTTATCACTTAGTCCACTGCTTTAGAGACCCTTTGCTGCTAGAAGACACTGGACCTTCATGAAGTTTCCTCCAGGTTGCAGGGATGTTCCTGCCGATTGGTCCTGCAGTAGTCATGCTCTCGCAGCTAAGGGTGTAGTCACTGTTTCTTTTCATTCACCCTGTGGACAGGACAGACTTTACAGAGCAGCTCACACTTTTTTAAAAAAGTTTTTAGGTTTGAGACAGGGTCTCACCATGTAGTTCAGGCTGGCATTGAACTCGCCATGTAGTCCAGGCTGGCCTCAAACTCAGAGCAATTATCCTGCCTCGGCCTCCCAAGTGCTAGGATTACAGGTATGAGCCACCACACCCAGCTAGCCCATTCTTCTGATGTTAATGCTGTATTTTGATACTACAGAGTAAGAGGAATGAATTAAATTCCAATACCAAAGGAGAGATTCTACTTTGCTCCCCGAAGTACTGCCAAGATATGTCCTTGTGATAGAGCCTAACTAATCAAATTTGAAAATGAGTAGTATATTTGATTATTTGATTACACAACACACAAAATTTAGGTGGAGCATATAGTCCTTCAGAAACCTCCAGTGTCAGTGGGAATCTTAACATGGTAAGATAGTCCTGTAAAGTTTTCCTCATCTCTGATGGATTGGAATTCTTCGTTTCATAGTCAAATGAGTGAATGCAATTTGCCTTTTGAGAAAATCAAAGGTTTCATCATTCCTACAAAGTTAATGAATCTAACTTTATCTGACATTCACTATATCATCATGTTTAAGAAGAAATGATTATAAAATATATGTTGTTTTGCTTGCATTACTAAATATACATTAGCATTCTACCAGGGCTTCCAAAGAAATTAGGGTACTTATACAGCCTGAGGAGCTAAAGCGGGTTCCCCAGAGGTCTGTGAGCAATGAACAGGGTATAGATACAGAGATTAAGCACATGGATGGATTGCTAGGACAGAATTTCCTTGGAGTTTTTCAAAACCAGCACCCAGTTTGTATTTTCATGAGCCGATACACAGACAAGAAAGATTAAAAAGGACCACAGAGTCAGTGATACATACAAGTAAAAAGATAGTGTCACACCTTGAAATTTTGTCAGTAGCTCTGGAAATGAGTAGGTTTTCATATGGCTGAAGATGGCAAAATGATTTAATTACTTAGCTATTTTAAATGAGCACTTTATATTGACAAAAGTTTAGATTGGCCTGTGAAGTCCTGAGTGTATATGGAATACCTCAGTATACTTTTATTTTAAAATACTTTGCAGACTTTAGAAGGATGAACAATCAGACCATAGGTTTTGTGCAAATTGTTCTTATGAAAAGAAAAATGAAAGGGCCTTGTCCTTTAATAAGTAATTTATTCCAATCCCCATCCCACCCTCATTTCATAGATGAGGAAACTAAGGCTCATATTGGAGGAAGGACTGACTGAAGCCCACACTACACAGACACCTGTCTCTGCCTACTGAAATGCAAGTGCCAGAAGGCAGAGATTTCACTGTGTTTTGTTTCCTAGCATGTTCCAAGAGCTTGGCTCATAGGAGATGTCAGCAAATGTCTGTGGAATGAACACATGAAGAGGAGAGCACTAATGAAAAGAAAAACTGACTGAACCTCAAGCCAGTGTTGGTTTCTCTTGCAAGTTTTTCTCAGAGGCAAAATTCCTAACTGCAAAAAAGCAACAAAGTCTGTTTGGAGGGATCTTATGGAAAATCCAGTACAATGATGTAGTTTACAAAGTGCAACTTTCTACAAGAATTGTGTGGCATGTGGGCCTTAGATATACTATAGGACCTAATTACCCATCGTTTCCAGAAACCATTAATACGTATTGGAAGTTTAAATGATGTGTCTTAACATCAAAACGTTAACTTTAAAATATAAGCCATGTAAAAACCTGCAAAAGCTATTATGAATTGTTCAACATTTCAAACTGACTACAGTCTTTGGAAATGCCTATAAATACTATTTCTGAGATCCTGCAAATAATTTTTGTTTCAAAGAAGAAAAAAATTCTATTATACAAGAAACAAAGAGGAGAAAGTGGTCATGGCCTGGGAGAGTTATTCCTTAGAAGAGATCTAAGGAATAGTAATTTTAGCATAATTATGTGTTTAGATAAGGGTCAACCCATGATGCACCCTTCTGTGGGAAGTTCTTAATTTTAGCTGTAACACATCACAGAGGGGTGTGGAGAACCGATCATTGAAAATCCTGTGGTATATTATGAAGCAAAATACTCATTTTCTAAGTATCTTCGGAAGAAAACTTTGTCTGTAGGCACTCAAACTATGGGCAGCTAATTTCTTATGTAAGAAGTTGGGTAATTATGTCATGACTTAACAGTCTTTTAGATGAAGCAGCAAGCTGAGAAATCATTTTGCAGATGTGAGACAAGGGAAAACAGATTTTTATGTATATAAAATAAAGAACCTGTACTTCTTTCTGTAACTTCTCAGTTTTTATTCTTTCTATTTCTAATCACAGAAGCTCCTTATTTTGTAAGAACCATTTTAGAGAACAGGAAAAATAATTACTGAAAAAAATAAACTAAGTCACACTTTAGGCTGTTCATTTTCCATTCAAGATACTATGAACTGAGTGGCTTAAATGGCAAAAATTCACTTTCCTACTTATGGATGGAGGAAGTCTGAGATCAAGTGCCCATATGGTCTGTTTCTAGCAATCGCTTTACTGTTTCTTCATGTAAAGCCACTAATCACTTTTGAAGATACCACCATCATGACATAAAACTAGGGCCATAGTTTCCTCTTTATGGTAGAGATTCTACAAGTTAAAATTGGCATTCATGTTTTTTTAAAATAAAGTTTTATTTGAACACAGCCATACCCACTCATAACATATGCTCCAGATAGCTTAAAAATTTATTACCTTGAAAAGAAAGCTTGCTCATCTTTCTGGAGAATATCCAGACAGAGTACTATGCACAAATAGATTTGGGCAAGTTGTGATTTCCTCCATCAGTAGGGTTGTCAAATCTCCCTATCCTGGGTTCCAAAGTTCTACAATTTATTTACCCCAAACCATAGCCAAGTCCTTTCAGGAATGAAAACTACATGGGTTTTGGTTGTGAAAAGATGATCAGCTTCTCCAGCTGAACATGCATTAACACAAATGATTGGAAATGTCTATAACTGAAGTGATATATAAATGAGAATGAGAAAGCCTGAGTGTTTATATCCAGAATGAATTGTGAAATCCAGAGACTGTTTCCCTGACTTTTCCTTCTGTGAAATATTGGAAGTGGTACATGTTTTGTTTCACAGTCACTGTTTTCTACACCTGGTCCGTTAGCTGGTTTTCTGACTTAGGATGTACATATTCATGAGCCGAGTGATTAAAATTGTGAAATCAGCAGTCTCCTATTTGCAAATGATGCCCCATTGTGCATGTGGTGTTTTTGGACCCAGTGTGCTCTGTTTCTGAGATGGAGATAGCACTGTCTGCCTCTGGCATCTGCCTGTACACAGATCAGTGTTCTCCATCTCCCTGTCCTCTGCCCACAGGTGAAGTACAATGAAACAGTGGGTAAGCAAAGTTCTTCTAACAGACTGAAGCAACGACATTCACTGAACACAGGTTGAACAAGGCCCTGTTGGAGTCCTGGAGGTATATCAGTGAGCAGGTCAGCTCAGGTCCCCACCTCATGGTGCTCACACTTTAGAAACTGAACAGGATTCCCATTCACAAAAGTGCCTGAAATAAGAAGCAGTTGGATGCAAGTGTGGGAATTCTCCCACGCTGGTGAGAATAGCAAATCCTAAAGTCTGATAAACACTGTTCTCTGAGGACACTGGATTAGAAACCAAGGAAGAACATTACCACTATCAGTAAGAATGATAATACGAGCTACTCTTAGTGGCTTTGTTGGAACAGCTTCCTCTAAAGACTTCACATTTGAGTTCTTTAATTAGTTGTGACTACTCTGCAGTTCAGGTATCCAAATATGCTGTGATGCTTACTGACTGAGCTAAAACTCAGCCCTGCCTGCTGCCAGCAATGGAATCTTCCTGAGCAGATGAATGTCTCTGAGGTCTTCAAAAACATGGTAATAAAGCCATAAGAAACCTAAGAGTGTAATGCCTGGCGTACAGCAGGCACTTTCTACTAAATCAGGACTGGTTGTGGCAGTTGCCTTTTACTTTCTCTGAAAGTGAGTTATACTCACACCGATGCCTACAGCCTGCCACAGACTTCTTTTCACCATTCCAGAGAACAACCAGAGAACACTTGGTATGGTTTGCATGTCTTTTTCTAAACTCATGGTGACATTAAAATTTCCCATGTAACATTGTTAACAATATTGATTTAATTTCCAGTGGAACAGGTAGGACCTTTAAGACGTGATTGGGTCACCAGATCCCAGCCCTCATGACTGCATTAATGCTGTTATCTGGGGAGTGAGTTAGCAATGGATTCCTATTAAGATGGAAGAGCTGAGCCTGATTTCCTCTTCCCGCAGCCAGTGTGCCTGCTTTCCCTCCCACCACGTTATTCTGCAGCCCAGAGCCTTCACAGGCTGCCATCATGCTTTTAGACTTTCTAGCCTCCAGAGCTGAGTCAAACAAGACATTTCTGTTGTTTGTAAATGGTCCAGTCCATGGTTTCTGTTTCTAGCAACAGAAAAAAAAAAAGGCAGTAATTCAATGATAGTAATTTATAGGAGGAGGTTATAGGCTGGAAACAGCAAATAAAGGTGTCTTGAGAGAAGACAGAGTGGACCCTGTACTTACGACTGCCCTGATATACAAGCAACTTGGGTTTTCAGATTAATGGGAGATTCATCTGCCTGTTGCTATCTATAGCATGTACCCAGGTAAATATCCAGATCTCAGCTATATTGACTTATAACCAACTTGAGTAACAGCTGACAGTGAGGAATTTCTAAATTAAGGATTCACTATCCTGGATATTTTTATCTAAATTGGTATTATCCTTCCATTGTTTATTTCCTCTATCAGTGAAATTAATCAGAAATCTAAACTGATACCTCACAAGCCTAAGAGACAGAATAAGTTTCTGAAATCCTTTATTGGAGAATGGGAGTTTCTACTATTGTAAGCATCGTTGTCTGGTATAAAGTTTGAAGCTCACAGGCTGCATCTAGCTCCTGGGCCTGTTCACTTGGACCACACAGTGTCCTTTACCATTGTAAATTAGTTGCCAAATATAAAATTTGGTAGATTTTGCAGAAAGTTTTGATATTCTGACTTCTATGAAGAATATCTAGGTGCAAAGGGGACTATGCTTCAATTCCTACCAAAGATGAACAGTGACCCCTCTGCCTGGGCAAGTGCTGTCCAGGTCATGCAGTCTCCACCCTTCCTTGGTGGGAGCTGGGCTTGTGACTTGCTTTCATAACATACAACTTTCATAATGTACAACTTTGAACCTAGGCCCCAAGAGGATTTCAGCTTCGAAGCACTCCCGCTCTCTTAGGATTCCACCATCTTGTGAGGATGAGAGGCTCTATAGAGAGAGGAGCAGGCAGTGACCAGCACCAATTGTCAGACATGGTAGCAAGGCCATGCGGAGCTGGCAAGACCTAGTCAAACTGTCGACTTACCACCCTCAGAACTATGAGCAAATACAATTGTCACTGTCTTAAGCCTCCAAGTTCTGGAATGTTATCTGGTGCAGTAGGTCATTGTTGTAATCAAGCTTCTTTGAAGTCCCCCCCTTTTTACTTTTGTGCATTCTGATTCCTCTGTGACCTTTTCATCTGGCTTCTAGATAATCCACCTGGCATAACCTAGTTAGGTTTTTTACACTTCTTATTAACAAGTAACATACTTATAGAGGTGCATGCATTATAAATATGTAGTTTAATGATTTTCACAAGTTTCACCAATGCATACAGTTAACACCCAAGTAAAGAAACAGAAAAACATAAAAGCCCTTCAGGCCTCACCTCCTGGGCTTCTACTTATTCCTTGAAGGGCAGTCATTTTCCTGACTTCTTGTAACATAGATTATTAGTTTAACTCTTTTTGTACTTCACTTTTTTTTTCACATGGGCACATTAAATGTTTAACACTAGACCAATTGTGGTAAACCTATGGCATTCATGCCACAGTGGCCTGTTTGTATTATTGAGTGCTCTAAAAGATTCATCATCACTATACTAGACCTGTGTGAAGTTTCCTGGCTTTCCAGATCAGTAGATTTTTAGGATGACTATGGATTCCCCTTTCTCCATTTCACTTCTAGTTTCTGGCTTATGCTCCCATTTTATTCAACACAGTGTCACAAAATCTCTCCTGAGCACCAGACACATATATGCCCGTTACATTTCTCACTTTCTTGTCCACGTGCCACTCAATAACAAAGTCTATCCAAAATGGTGCCCATCATCCATTCTCTCTTCCAGCCACCACTTAGTTGCTCCCAAATGCTCCTGCTATTCGTCTCCATATTAGGCAACAATCCTACTATCCAACTGCGAACTGCTAACTGAAAAGTAATCATCTTGAATTTTTTTCTCTCACTTTTCCATATAGTCAGTCACCGAGTCTGTCAGTCAATGCCATTGTCTAAATGTTTCCCAGATCTTTCATGCATCTTTTCTCCTAATGCCACTTCCTACTTCACCTCATTCAATATTGCCTTATCTGAATTAACCAGTCTAATTGTCAAGTTTTTTCCATCCCAAATCCATTCAGTGCAGGCAGACACAAATTTTGTAATGCAAACCTGCTCTCCTCTCCAGTTTAAGTCCCTTTAAAGAACTGTTAAAGGCCACAGTCCTAATAAGCTTCTCCAAGGTTCTTTATAGTCTGGCCTTCCTTAACTCTCCAACTGAATCTCCCCCACCTGCCACTCTTCCTATGTGCAGTGCTCAATTTGCTTCATCCATACCCTTTGACTTAGGCTTTCCCAAAGGCTTTTCTTCCTTCTAAAAAGCTTTAGATCTCCCCAACTATTATTGTTTCTTGGGTAGCCCCACAGAAAGCTGTATTCTCATGGCATTCCCATACCATGTATAGTGCCTGCTAATGTAAACCCTGAGCAGGCAAGACAGCTGTGTCCTGTATTAGGTTACCTAATATACTCTGTACATACCAGATATGTGATAGATAGTTGGTGGGATAAATAAGTAAATGTGGAGTGGGGTATTGTTGGCTATTTGCCAAGACAGACCAAAAATAGATGTGATTTGACTGTATCACTGCCTGAGCTAGAAAGACCAAGTCTGTACTGACTGTGGAAGAAAAAAGCATGGGAACCATACAAACTCATTCTCAGCCAGCCTCTCAGATGGTAAAAGGTAACCAGCAAGATAATACCTGAGTGAGAACCTGTGCTGACTGTGTGAGTTTTGTGTCTTGTTCTGTCACTAGTGAGTTGTAAAAGAGTGAAAGGGTGAGAGAAAGGAAAAAGTCATGGGCTAGCAAAGAAAAAGTTGAGTTTTAAATATCTTGGTTATTTCTGCTTAGTGTTTTGTTTGGGTGCCTTCAAAGCAAACTCTAAAATGATGAACTGAGTGCAGATAGTTTTGTTAGGATTCAATCCATGGAA
>PVIC010054554.1:0-11510 GCA_004025085.1 Thryonomys swinderianus | reverse complement strand
AACTCAGGTCCTAGCACTTGCGAGGCAGGCACTGGAACCACTGAGCCAACCCTCCGGCCCCCATTTTTTTTTTTTAAATTTTGATTCGGGTCTCACTAAGTTACTAAATCGCCCAGGTTGGCTTTGAGCTTGTGATGCTCCCGGCCTCAGCCTCTCCGAGTGCTGGGAGCAGAAGTGTGCACCATCATCACACGCATCAGACCCTGGCTTTTCCGTAAGCTAGGTGTGAGGATTTTACCCAGCTCCCCTGATGATGAACACTGAAATTCTGAGCGTTTGTCTCTGTTTCTTCCCACCCGTCCACTCTCCTATGGACTGGCCAAAACAGGGTCATCACTTCTGCCATGGCAGACATGAGGCCCAGATGGCCTGGACTTCTCTCCTTCCACTGCCGAGAGAACTCTTACCCCTACCTCACAACACTCTCTCTTCCTCTTACCCAAGAAATCTGTCTAATACCCAAAGATTCTTCATTTACTTCTCTTACTAGTTATCACTCACTTTTGTGTGTATTTACCTAATTCTTGCTTTTCAGTGGTGTGATCACAGGAAGAACATAATCCTGAGACAGGGAAGAAGCCACATAATCTCGATGAACCCAGGAGTGGCAGCAACCACTGGTTCCCCTGCCTTCTGGGCTACACCCTGAGCACCCCACGCCGGCCTGGTCATACAACCCAAGGGACTCGACTACTCCACACACAGACACAGAAAAACACAGCAACTGCTCCTGACCCACAGGCCAGTTCCCCAACTCTCACCCTCAAGGGAAAGTGGTTAATTTTTCTTCACCTAGGAAAATGAAAAACACTTTGATAATGCCAATAACTCCTACTCCCTCTATTTGACAATCCTGCTTCACAAGTTTTCTTCAAAGAACACAACCGTATGGAAAAGTACGAGGTACACTAGCGGGGTGCCAAATGCAGTGGAGTTTACCTCTTGCTTCTGCTAAGGTCTTAACTAATCAGGAAGCAAAAACACTTGAGATGAGCTCGTACTAATTTTTGCTGCAACACAGGCTACTGGGTCCCAGGGAATACGCTCACCCAACAGGACCATCTTCGAAGTAGAGGGACACCACGGTGGCCTACTCAGGCCACTGAAGTCCTGAGGAGACATTACACCAAGCCGGTCAGTCACTTCCTACTTTCCTCTCAGCCTCGGTCATCATTATAATTACCCTCCATGGTCCAGGGGGCACAGGAGAATCCCCGAATCCTCTTCGTTTCTTGCTTATGTAATACCTCAAGGCCCAGTCTCAGAGAAACTGGAGTTGAGTTTATACAGCAGAAGAATATTAAGAGAGTATATGCTATCTGAGGCACGCAAGACCAGGATTCTGAGGAAGAGATTTCATGGTCCAACATAATTTAGAACACCGAGATGTAATCAGAATGTTCAGAATAAACCCTCTTGTGTTTGAGACTTAAAGACGAATCACTGAGATCTCAAATCTGGTGTTTGGGGAAAACGATCAGAATTTCTGTTCCCTCAACATGATCAGAAAATAAATCTTCAGATACTTCAAACAAACAGAGCTGTGTGAGGTCATATAAGGGATAAGATGAATTTATGATAGAGGAATTAGAGGGACTCACTTATCTGCCTGGCATCTGTCCAGGGCAGTGGAATGTTTGGATGTCCCAAGACATCCAGTGTCCCGGGCCAGAGGCCCACGTCACACCTCCTGCATCAAAGGCAATACATCAGCTGTTCTGAACCAGACACCACCGAGCAGCCCCAGCAGGCTTGTCCGCTCACACGATCCCACCCTGCACGGCCCTGCTCAGTAAGAGCGAGTGCATTTGATTGGAATGCAGTCCAGGCAAGGTCAGCAGGGTCGGGGTCTGCTCTTGGTATCGGCCTGTGACAAACCTGAGATCTGGCTACAGGGAAAGGGCCGTGAAAACCCAACCGTCTCTTTCTGGTCTTCAGTGTGCCGCGTGTGTTAGACAGCTTCTGTCACGATGAGAAAATACCAGGCATAACACAGGAGGAATGTTTATTCTGGCTCTGAGTTTCACAGGCTTCAGGCGATGGCCCTTGGCCATGCTGATCTGGAGCCTGTGGTGAGGCCACACATCATGGTAGAAGCACATGGCAGAGGGAACGGCTCACATCATGGCTGCCGAGAGAGAGAGGAAAGAGCCGGAGTCCCAATATCCCCTCGGAGGGCAGGTGTCTAATGACCTAACTTCCTTCCACTCAGCCCACCTCCTGAAGGCTCCACCATCTCCCAAGGTTGCCACCAGATGGCTACTAAACTGTTACCCTTGGGGGATATTTAAGAGAAACACAAAGCCAAGTTATGACAAGAGTGGAGTTAAAATTAAAGCAAAAGAAACTCTAATGGACTTCAGAAAAAAACTTATGGGCTCCAAAAGACTCCAAGTGACTTATAAATGAAAGCTAGAAAATCCCTTTTCAGAAGAGACTGCGGAGTCTACGTCTCTGCTAGTGGGTTTCGGGGTGACCTTTCGAGTTGCTCTAGCCAAGAGAACATGGATGGAGTGACACTACTCAGGTTCTGAAACTGACCTCAAAAGGCTTTGGCTTTGCCACTCTTCCTCTTGCATGACCAAGCCGTTTTCTGAACAAGCTAGGGCTAGTTTGGTGGATAAAGAGACACTCAAGCTCTAATCCCCACCCTCTCGTCCTTTATCACCGAAGGTGACCCCAGCCACCCTCTAGGAGCGGACCTGCCCACTGACCCACAACTGACCACATACCCTCAGACCTGAGCCCAGGTGAGACCAGCAGAACTGCCCTCTGAGTCCGATCCAAATTGCTGGCCCACAGAATTGTGGGCAGTGTCAACATTTGTTATGTTAAGCCTCCGAATTGTGCAATGATTTGTTATGCAGCAAAAAATTCATACACCATCCTTAACATCTTCTCAGAAGAGGAGAGATATGCTGGAATAGTATTCAACTCCTTCAAGCTGGGGGCCAGACCAATGATCTGTCAATGTCCCCCAATCTTGGGTGAAGGAAATCAGGATGAAAATCAAAGTCACAGAGACCAAACTAAATTATCCTATGCAAACTACATCCTTTACCATCGAGTGAGGAAGAAGGGTACAATATTTAGAAATTTTAAATTAACTGTACTACTGGTTTACCAATACAGTAGAAAAATGAATGATAAAATGGCTCAATAATTTTCAATCGTACTCTTTCTTTTCTCAAAGGTCGTCGTCTGCCATATTTCCCTTCCCTGTTTTTTTTGACTTTCCATGACCTCATATTCTCATAATAATCCTCTCACAAAAAAACAATAAGACCAGTAACTTCCACTTACAGAATAATTTTACTAGGTGTGTTTACCATCTAATAAAAAGTATAATTCAAATTATATTGTAAATTCTCACAACCACCCGATCAGATAAATATGATTAGACCCATTTTATACAGCAGTAAACCAAGGTCTCAGAGAGGTAAGGAAATCTGCCAAGGTCATATGGCCTGAAATGTGCTGGAGGCAGAATTTGGAATCAGCACCTGTGTGTTATACAGTTCATGGATTTTCCACTAGGTAACACTGCCTCTGAGGCCTAACGAGCTCTGAGCTTGTAACAGACTTCTTGTGTGAACGCAAGCTTAAGTATGATGACTGTAAATACAAAAACACACAATGAGAGAAAACTTGAAGAAGAGAAAAGGAAGTAACCTTGCACGTGGCAATTCTGACCAAAGCGTTGGAATTTTACAACTTTGGCCAAACCCATTCCCAGACATGAGACCAAGAACCAGATATATATACAGAGAACAGTTGGATTAGTGCTATATTAGCCTGAAAGAATCTAATAAAAGACATCCTTGGGTCAATTTCCTCTGGACCTGAAGGTCACATGCTGAGGTATTAAGAGGGAATAACCTGGAATCTGACCAACTGTGTGTATTTGTGACCAGTTTCATCTTAGTACAACCACCACTCAAGTATAAATATTTATAAATATTTATAAATATGAATTATTTTGAATTTAAAAGTAGATTCCTAAACTGCGTGTGGTGATGTGCGGCTGTAATCCCAGTACTAGGGAGACTGAGGGAGGAGGATCACTCCGAGTTCAAAACAATCATGGGCTACAAAGTGAGTTCAAGGCCAGCCTGAACTAGTGAGACCCTGCCTCAACAACAAAAAAAAGTGGGTTAGGGCCAGAGGGTTAGCTCAGCTGTTCCGGCGCCTGCCTCGCAAGCTCAAGGTCTTGAGTTCGATCTCCTCCGGTAACCATATACAATGTTGGGCGTGGAGACTCACGCCCACCAGCCATCAATACCACATACCACAGTGCCGGGTATGGTGGCTCACGCCTGTCATCCCAGCACCTGGGAGGCAGAGACAGGAGGATTGCTGAGTTCAAGGCTTGCCTGGGCTACATAGTGAGCTCAGAGCCAGCCTGAACTACAAAGTGAGACCCTGTCTCGGAAAAAGAAAAAAAAAAAAAAAGTGGGTTACTTTCAGTCAAAAGGAAAATTAGACTTAGAAAGTAAAACTATTATAGTAGGAAACTTACATTGCTAATTGTTTTATTCTGCATTAAATTCACTTCCTCCACATTATAAAAAAGGAGATGAGAAATGTTTAAATTTTCATTTGTTTCTAGTTTTCTCCATTTAAAATAATTTGGTTGGCGTCCTTGGGATCAGGCGTGTAATTCTACATCAGTTCGGGGGAAAGTGCACATATCCTTCAAATTCAAAGCCAGGGAAAAAGGCAGCAGCCCCAGCAGCAGCTGCAACCCAGGCTGAGTCAGAGGCTCCGGGTGGCCATGTGGTCGCCTCCCTCGGTCTGGCTGTCCCCAGGAGTCCTTCCTTCCCATCTTGGCCAGAGGGGGTCACGCCCACCCACCGCAGCGCTCTGGGGTGCCTGCCTCTGCTGTCACCTCCCAGCGTCCATCCACACCCTTCTCCTCCACCCCTAGCGCCACCTCTGGTTTGGGCCTGGGAGACATCCCACTGCACAAACAGGAACGTTAAACCCATGCAGTAGTTTAGACCAGTGCTGGGCAACTTGAATTATAAAGCAGAGTCATCCCAGGACCTCGAAGCTGTCTCCTAATTTTCACTGGATTCTTGGCCCGGCTTGTTCCTTTGTATATTTGAGGACAATCATAAAGAAAGACTTTGAATGTTTCTTCTCAGATCTTCTCTCCTGCACAAAATCCTGACCCTCGTCAGGACAGACAGCTGATCCCCAGCCCTACTGCCTCTGCCCTTTCACCGGCTATGAGCTCCGATTCCCCTTGCTGGCCGGCTCAGGGGCACAGGGCCTCTTCGCAGCGCCCCGGGCGCTTGCTCCTGACCTAGGCCGCTGCCTTTGCAGCTCCACTGCTCCTCTGACACTGGCAACAGCAGAGAGGCCTTCGGGGCCCTCCCACCCCCCTCCCGACCTTCTCTGCCTAGGCCTGTCTGGATCTTCTCCAGAATCAGAGCCCTTCCCTGAGAAAGCACACATTCTTGTGTTTGTTTTCTGCCCCCTCCCTGCATACCATCTCTCTGAGGGCCGGATGTGTGTCTGTTTGATTCACTGCTGTTACCCCAGCAGCCAGAATACCGTACCTGGCAAAAAGTATGTTCCGTAGAAATATTTATTCAAGATACGGCTCCCTCCCCTGCCACCGGCCTCACACCCTCCCCCACACTGACTTCCTTACCTGCTTCTCTCACACTGGCGGCCTATCCCAGTCTCCTGGCTAGCAATGTCATTTGGAATGTAGATTCTGAGGCAGTTGCCATGACAATATGCCTATAATCTCAGTTGCTCTGGAGGCTGAGACAGGAGGATTTAAAGTTCAGGGCCACCCTGGGCAACTTAAGAGTCAGCCTGTTGCCAAAAAAAAAAAAAAATTAATAACTAGAGATAGCCCCCAGTACTTCCTGGATTCAATCCCCAGTGCCATAAGAAAAAAAAAAATGAGAGAGAGAGAGAACACAGACCTGACGTGTTGCCGGTCCCTCCCAGCTTCGGGTCACCTGGTCTTCCTAAGTCAGCCCTGTGCTTCCTCAGCTCGTTCACACCAACCTTCCACTCACTTCCCTTCCTGATGCTGAACCTACCACCCCTGCACGTCTGTGTGGCCTTCATGCCCCTCCAATCTGCTAGTAAGAAGGGAAAGCCCTTCTGAGGACCCCCTTCCTATGGCTCCAGTCTGAATCCACTTGCGCTTGGCAATTTCTAGGCCGCTTTGTTCCTATCCACAAAGGATTTATTTCATAATCAGCTTTTCCAAGTTAAAGTGACCCCTTTTCAGAAATCAGCACGGGGCTCACGTCAAGTTCCGAGGCACCTCCCAGCCGACTCTGGTACGCTCCTCACACCCCGCCCCACCCCGGCCTGTGGTAACTGGTGCTATCTCCATTCCTAGGGAGCCTAAGATAAGCCCCAAGCCTGCTGGCCCGGCTGCACTGTCTCTGACTTCAAGCTCATCAGAAATCGCTTCAGTTAACCTCTGGTATCATTACCGCCCTGGCCTCGGAATTCTTTGTTTAATCATGCACGTTTTTTATACAGTGAATTTCAATTTTCTTCTAACTTCATCTTTTATGAACCATATCTGTACAAGAGTCTTGGTCATGGGGCCCTCCCTGGTCCTCTTGAAATTCTCCTCCTTAAATGGTTGACCCGGGATTCGAGTTATATCCAAGTGTTACTTGGTTTGCTTTTATAAAGAAAACAGGAATGGAGATTACCTTCTTTGTTTAGGTGTGTGTTCTTTTTAAACCTTATTTCACTCAGTGGTTAGGATGGCATTTGGCTTACTCATTCAAGTAAGAAAAAAAAAACGAGAATGAACAAATAATATGAACATCAAAGTAAGGATGACAACTGTTTTCAGCAGAAATCAATTCCTAGAAGGTTGAAAACTTCCCGGATCCCTTCAAAGCTGCCATGTTAGAGACCCCCACTGATCCACCAGCAGGTCTCAGGGCCGCAGAGTGTCACCCCCAGGCAGTCAGGGTTATGGAAGGGAGCAAGTTTCTTGCATGCTTCCTCTAGCGCCAGGCACAGACTGAATCACCTGAGGCTCCTGGCACATCAAATGCAAGAGCTGTAAGCCATCCAGAGAGGGAGGAGGCAGGAACAGGTGTGATACGGAGGGAGGCAGACGCTGAATTATGTGGGCGCACTGCTTCCAAATTCTTCACATTCCACACTTCATCTCAGAATGCAGAGTCCTGCACCAGCAAGGACGACGGAAAGCTAGTTCTGCTGCAGAGATTACCCCGCAGGGAAATGAGCCAGCCAGGAAAGGGCCGCACCAAGGCATCTGATGGCAGGGGACAGTGTATGGGCCCAGCTGGTGCCTGCTCCTCCCTCGGATCACTGGCACGTGCCATAAACAGCAATTCATTCTGCCCGACCTCTGTCTCTCAAACACACAGCATGTATACACCTGTGTGCCAATCCATTTACACTCACTGCAGGAGGAGAAAAGACCAAAAAGACAGAAATATATTTACAGTTTAGCCATTTGACGGACCCCTTTCCTATTGGTTAAATCAATGGGAAAAGCCCCTTGATTGTGAGGCTTTGGAACCTACATCTAGAATATTAGTTCACGAAATTAATTCTTTCCACGATTCTGGAAACGAAGATCATGGTGGTATTCATCACCTGATACAGTGTTTACAAATAAAAACAAAATCTTGTCCAACATCACTGCCTGTGAATCAACTACTCACAAACATACGCATTCATGAGCCAAAGTATCACCATATTAAAATGTGAAGAGAAACCTGGGGTGATCAGGTCAAGGATTTGGGTTCTTCAGGAATACTTCCCTACCCCACCTTACCAAGAGCATGGTCTCAGAAAGCTGGAATAGGCCTTCTTAGGGAAGTGGCCTGGCCCAAGTTCCTGCGCCTGGGGGGAGAACAGGAAGTCCTGGGACCCTGGCTGGACACACCTGTCCTATGCAAAGTCTGGCCCAAGGCACAACCTCTGCTCTACTAGAGAGAGAACAACCAGGGTGCTCTCCACTTAAAAATCTCACTCTACTTTAAGGAATCTGATGCTCTGAGAAGAAGCCAGGTAGCATGCCGTTTCTTATGCCAAAATAGGGGCTAGGGAGATATAAACCTATAAGACTAGGCTTCTAATCCAGTTCAGGAATTCTGAAATTTTAAGGTACATCCAAACCCCATGGAGAGTTCATTAAAACACAGATACTGTATCCTGCCCCCCCCAAGCCCAGAGTTCCCAATTCAGTAGATCTGATGATGGGCCCAGATGTCTGTTTCTCTAACAGCTCTTAAATGGCGCCGCCAGCCTGGGCAGCAGATGTGCGGAACCCACGGTCTCCGAGGAAGGAACCTGAGTTCATTCTGGGACTGGCAACTTAGAAGGCAGGAACCAGGAGCGGAGAGAGGGGCATCAAAGAAGATAAAGACCAGAGGAAAGAGGTGCAAATGGGAACAGTTGTGAAATTCTCCCAGAACACAGGAAAATAAGAGCTAGTTGCACCTTCTTAAATTATACCTTAATGCATATTCCTATATAATTCATAATATAGAGTATATATTATTTTGATTATATAGCTCAAATACCCTGAAAACTATGTTCTACTACATAAGCATGGGGGATAATGTGCTGCTCTTTCAGAAAGCAGGTAAAAACAAAAGTAAACTTGGTCCCAAGTTTCCCGGCACCTGTGCTCGGGGTGAGGAGAGGCTCCCTCCCGGGCACTGGATGTGGGGGCTGAAGAAGCCAGCCTTGTTTCTAGGCATGGCTTGGAGAGAAGAGGGAGATCTCGGGACAGCCTTCAGAGAGAGGGGAGAAGGCCTCACTTTGGGCTACAGAAGTGCAATTTGGAGGTTTCCCCGAGAATACGTGCCAACATATTCTGCCATTGTTTTATGCCAAATTAAGAAAAACGAGGAAATTATGAGAAGGAAAATTAGAGAAAGGAAGGGTGTATGTAATATAAGAGGAGTTGGAAGAGGCCCCTTTTTTGCCTCCGGGCAACGCACACAAGTAGCACACGGCTCCCGGCAGCACCTGCACTGCACGTGGATCTTCGTGTCCACGGGACCACGGGGCCCAGGGAGGGCTGGGGCTGAGTGTCTGCGTCCGCCTGGAGTGAGGGCGTCTGGACGCGGAGCTTCCAGCTGGTCAGAGGTCATCGGTGCCGTGTCCTCTGAGGAGAGAACAGGAGAGCAGAGCCCCACGTGCTCTGCAGCCTCCCGCCACGTGCGGACACAGCCAGAAGGCAGCCATGTGCGAGGCGGAAGAGGCCCTCACCAAAGCCCAACCGTGCTGCCATCGTGACCTTGAGCCTTCAGCCTCTGGGCTTCGCCATGGCAGCCTGGGCAGAGTGAGACAGAGGGACACAAATCAAACTGCCAGTCTGGCTCTGAGTCCTTTATCAAGGTACCAGCACCCACCCAGTGACAACCTTCCTAATGTCACTGTGCGGTCGAGGGCACCACAACACCAGGAGATCTAAAAACGGAGCAAATGCCAGGCTTAGTTTCAGCTCCAGCTCTTCACTTGAGCCCAGAGGGATGGGTGGTTCGGCTCTAGGGTTCTCTTCCCAATGCCAAGGCCCCTGCTTTCCAATAGACGCTTTGTTTTGGTCTCTGCTTTTGCCAGCTGGAACCTGTCTCACGCATTTCTCTCCTGGGAACCGCGGCTGCTCAATCTCCTTCCCAAAGATTGGCTTCATGTTGGCCCCCCGCATGAACTTACGGTCACCACTTACCTAGGACAACCCTTGCCCACCCGTTTGCAGGGACACCACCCAAGTACGCAAGAGCCACTGTTTACAGAAAACCAACTGTACAGCTCTGGGATCTTTGCCTTAATATGCACTATTCCTAATTCCCAGCACAAGGCTGCAAGGTCAAGATTACTCTTTCCTTTGTGTAAAAGAATAGAAGGTCTAGGAGTTAAGTACTTTCCCAAGATCACACAAAACAACTCTCAGCAAGAACTGCTATTCTAACCTGTGTGCCTGTCTTGAACATCCACATGCTTTTCAATACACCGCAATATCAATTCTTCCCCTCAGTACACACCCCATCTTTCCTGTCCACCGCTGCCGAATTCTGCCTAGACTGTAGCAAACCGCTCTCATGTCTCCTTGGCCTTTACAGCACATAACAAAGCACAAGTCACATGTTAAGGCCATGGATGTTAGCTAGGTGTGGTGGGACATGCCTGCAATCCAAGAACTCGGGAAGCCTGAGACGGGAGGACTACAAGTTCCAGCACAGTCTGGGCAACTCGGTGAGACCTCATCTCAAAAGGAAGACACAGAAAAGGGCTTTGAGCATAACTCAGGGCCACAGCCCTGACTTCAACCACAACGCCACACACACAAAGCCTATGTGTGCTATGGGGGGATCAGAAAGACGGAAAGGGCAAGCGGAGAACTAGAAAAAAGAAAACACGGAAAGATAGACAATGGTCAAGAAGAAGCAGAGCAGAAGGGGCAGCAGACAAAAGGTGTGGTAGCCACTAAAGCCGCAGGTGTCAAGGAAGGACACCGGGCTGCCGTCCGAACAGCAGCGAGATCGAAGGTCTGAGTTAAGCCAAAGCAAACTGTGCCTAACCTGCAAAGGGAGACTGGGTTCTACAGAGATGATGAGACATGAAAGCAGTGTCCGATCTTAGGATACTGACCAAAAAAAGATGCAGCCATAAAGGGCATTTTGGGGACAGCTGGGGCAATCTGAACACGGACATATGAGATCACAACAGCATATGATATAAAAACTTTTAAGCATAGTGATTTTCATTGAGACTGTCTGGGAGAATATCTTTGTTTTCCAAAGTTACCTGCTGACGTACTTAAGAGATTAAATGTCATAATGCCTCAATTAACTTTTTTCCAGTTAGCTTTTAATGAGTCCTCAAGGAGAACAAAAAGAATCCTACACACATACGCAGGCAGAAAAGCAGAGAGATAAGCTAATACGATACAGCAGCAACTGCCAAATTGAGCTGAAAGATATGTGTCTTCCTCGTCTTGGTTTTATGATTTTTCTTGGGTCTGAAATGATTCAAAAGAAAAAATTATAAACTATCCCCAATCTGTTAAGCTCAGGGTATTTTTATTCACACTATCCATCCTTATTACTGTCCTTGAAGCAGCACCATGGACATCAGAAGCTCATGCAGCTCTGGATTCAGGTGGGTATACTGAGAGTTCACCTAAGGGAAAAGTGAGTCACCTGCTGCAAGCCTCAGTCTCCTCATTCGTAAAATGGGCCCCAAATGGCCTATAACTCAAAGAGTTGAATGTGGGGCCGGAGGGTTAGCTCAGTGGTTCTGGCGCCTGCCTCGCAAGTGCAAGGACCTGAGTTTGATCCCCGGTTACCACATAAAATGCTGGGTGTGGTGGCTCAAGCCTCTAATCCCAGCACTCGGGAGGCAGAGACAGGAGGATTGCTGAGTTCGCGGCGGCTTGCCTGGGCACCATAGTGAGCTCAGGGCCAGCCTGGACTACAAAGCGAGACCCTGTCTCCAAAAAGCAAAAAAAAAAAAAAAAAAAAAAAAGAAAA